>JBBPTR010000065.1:0-42155 GCA_038094255.1 Porphyrellus aff. niger
GTCTCCTTGTATGTGGCGAACACCTCAGTCCGTTGTCCACATACGACAACTGAGGTGAGCCCTACTCGAACATTGTACCTACTCGAACTAACGCGAAGTACTTAGCTTAGTCGACAGGTAAATATAATAGTCCGTTGTCCACATACAACGACTGAGCTTAGTCGACAGTCGTCACACGCCCGCGTGGCATTTTCTTATAGTGTTGTCATGCAGGGTAGGGTTATCGTGGTAACAACTTGATAGTACGCCTCACGGTCGCAACTGGATTTGATCGGTCCGAATCTGGTGGTATTGCATGTCCTGGGAATAGGTGAGGTTTTCCTTGGGAAGATAACGCGATAACCCGAGAACTAAACGCCCTCGAGAATACAAGGAATGCTGGCCTAAGAGTTCAGTTAAGCATGACCCGAGTCGTGTCTGTTCCGATATCGAGACGCAACTTGCTTGTATAAAGATCAAACATATGTTGCAAGTCTGGCACGAGGCTTCGAGTTGCTGCGACGGAGACGTGAGTGGTCTGCTTGTAAACCTGACCTGATACGAAATACTTGAGTGATGCACGATAGCAGGGCTTGCGAGCGCGGTTCAACACCCAAACGCTAACGGTGCTAGTCTCACCGTGTGAACCAACCACCTGAAAGTCAGCTCTTGCTCCGGCCCTTGAGTACATACCTAAAGTAGGTGATATTATTATGGATTCCTTGTGCTGCCACGGAGGTTCCAGTACGTCTGAATAGCGCTGAGATAAGCCCTAGGCACGCACGCATGCTCTGAGTGGGTCACAACGGGCATCAACGCCGTTGCAGAATTGTGTTAGTAGGTACGTCTTCTACGTTGTAAAGTCAACTTTCAATGAAGGGACCTGTCAGACCACGGACAATGGGTCTCGTCCCCAGTATACCCCGCGAGGGTTAGGTCGTGAACAAACTTTTGGTTATGCCATCAAGTCCATCATGGGTGGCAATGTCCTTGTTGCCTTCCGGGTCAAGGGGGTGTGGCTCATCAAAGGTCGTGTCTCGGACCACTGTGTTGTCATCAGTGGGCGCACCCGAGATGGCTGCAGCAGTGGCAAGACCAAGGTATGACGGACGAGGGACGAATGGATGTACGTGATGATCAGGCACAAGATGGCTTGGTGCGGATGGATCAAGAGAGGTGAGTCAGACCTTGAGGCTGGGGGGGGGGATCAGTATCTGTTGCTCACAGTCGGGGTAGTTGGTTTCCTGTGCCCCCAGGAAAGCGAGCAAGGCTCAAACCGACCAGACTCGTTCTGGCCTTGTTCTAGATGCCCAGGATAACCTTGGGAAAGACAAGAAATATATGGTCAACTTGCAGTGTCCTGGGTTTAATTAAGCGTGACCCATTTGTTCCGAGCTTCGAAGCGCGAAGCTCAGAAATAGTGTCTTTCCTTGCTCGGTGCCAAGTCTGCCACGAGTATGTGCTCCGGCTGCAAGGCGAATTGCTTCTGACCCTGAGCCACCAAGATCTCGGAATTGTAGTGTGATAAAAACTGAAATAGTACGCAGGTCGTCTTCAAGCATTCAATATTCAATGCCAGTCTGTCGCGAACTAGCGAGGGTCAGCTCAAAGACTGACTCCTACGGGACTAATAATAGCGACGCCACTCTGTCGCTGAACCCTAAACATCTGAACCCTGAACCGCAGTTGGCTGTGCGTGCCTTTTGTTCTGCTCGGCGCCTGCTATCTTATTTCGCGCCCGAGAAACAGCATTATGTTCCAAAAGGTAAGCCGCAGCTGTCCGGCGCCACACAATACCACCGTGTTCGGCCAATTTCGTTCCACAAGTAACTTCATTCTTCTGATCTAACCTTTCATGGGGTGCCCCGTGTACGACTGGCATTCGAGGCACAGAAAAGTCGAAACTGCAACACGGGAATTGTATCATCTCGCACGGTAGCTAAGGGCTCGACGTGCCAAGTCAATGGGTAGTGGTCTCAAACCTGTAGCCAGTTACATATCTGCAGAAAAGCCGAATCATCGCGGTTATCTGCATAGTATTTGAGCGAGATCCCACCGAGCTATGTCCGACCCGCTATCTCCCTTTTTTGACTTGCAAAAGCCTCTGGTATTTGTCCCAGTCTCGAGCCACTTACTTACCATGACAGTGATGCCAGCATCAATTTGTTTCGTCGAATGAGGCTAGTCATCCTCGTGGATGCATAAAAGGCCGACCATCCTGCATGTCAATGACATAACCTGATTCCCCATCGCCTTCAAAGTGCCCTACTTTCGTCCTTCATTCCGTACGCACCGAGTCATCTTCACCCAATCATCATGCGCATCCCTTCTTCTCTTATCGCTGTCGCACTATACCTCGGTCTTGCTGCTGCTTCCGCTATCCCGAACGTCCGTTCCACCAACGACATGGGGACCCAGGGTATGAGTTGTGTTGGCCCGATTGTATTCTTGCTAAAGGAAAGGATGCAAAATGTTCTCATGACCATAATGTCAGCACCAGCACCTGTGACCAGAGTGACACACAGCGGCGAGGCATTGGGGAGACGGTGGCCGCAGCTGCTGATGGCGGTGCTGAATATGAGACCGTCGTCCGTCAGGGAGGTGCTTGCTTGACCAACGCCGCTTTACAGGGATCCCCTGAATCATTTGACGGTTCTGCAGCATCAAATTAGTGACATATTTATTATTCACTACTTCAACGTTCATTGTCGTCCGTTCCTGGTTTATATACCCGGTATGTGTTCGGTGAACATTTTTATCGTGATCGTGATGAATTACCTTTCTTTCATCGTAATTTCTCTTCAATCCCACCTCCTCTTATAATATCCGTACAAATTCCTCGCCTTTTGGAACCACTGCCACCCTATGTTACACGCAGATCATACTTGCCTGCGTCCTTAGCAATTGTCATATACTTGAGTGCTTGCTAAATACAGGCGCAGACACCGACAAGTCCCATAAGACTGCGAAGTAATATATAACGTACTATCATTTCGACAAGCGTCAGGCGCCTCCAAGAATTGTGATTGGACAACACCGTGACGGTCGTGTGATGAAGATGCTAGCATTTGTTCATGGTCAATCGCGAAACGGCGCGTTCTCTCCAACCTCGGTCAGCATGTATTCTTCCCGTCGGCCTTCGGATCCTGAATAATTGCCTCGTGATCTCTGCAGATGCGTCCCGTAGTCCACACACCACTCGCAGGGTTGCTCTCCACGCCGCCGACCTTTCTAATACCATCGATCCAAACCGTATCCAGGACGAAATCCAGTATTCTAACCTGGCCACTCGCATCTTCTTCTAGATTGATCGGACTCAGAGTGGTTGGATTGTGGACGAGTTATTTTGGAGATGTCGACCTTCTGTGTTGCCTACGTTAAGTGGCGTATCAGAGGCAGCTCTTCAGGGGAACCGTACTGCGAGCCTTTGAACGTGTCGCAAGTCTCAGCTAACTCTCGAGGTACGTTGCCCGTTTTCTCTGGTGTACCTACCACTCAACGGGGTTCACGCTTGACGTCCTCCTGCCAGTGCCTCCTCACGGCATGACGCACACTATGTGACGTGTGTTAGTCGGATCGAAGACTCGGTGTTTACGTGGGGTGACGCAGGATCTTGAACCCTGGCGTCGTCTCGCTCACCTGCTCGTCTCCGGGCGCCGCCGAAGTTAACGGTCACCGGCCGTGTCTGAAAGGGCAGTTCTGAACTCTGGACACCCCGGCGTGCCCGCGATCCTTCGATCTACACTGGCATGTT
Organism: Porphyrellus aff. niger; assembly: GCA_038094255.1. Classification (NCBI taxonomy): domain Eukaryota; kingdom Fungi; phylum Basidiomycota; class Agaricomycetes; order Boletales; family Boletaceae; genus Porphyrellus; species Porphyrellus aff. niger. The sequence continues at coordinate 3,734 of JBBPTR010000065.1, forward strand.
TTGGATATCGCTTGTATCCAGGACTTGCTACGAAGCATCTCTCGTCCTTGTGGCGTTTTTCTTTCTTGTTTTTTCTTCTTCCCTTACCCAAGCTCCCGACGGCAGCGGAATGGAAGGTGGATCGTTCCATTTCAGCTCGCCTTCTCTCGATGTCCATCGAACGAGGACGAGAGCTACCTGGGACTTTCTTTTCAACACCATATGGCACATGCACTATGACCGACGCCGGACATAGACACGGTGCTCCGTGTAGACTACACATCCGCGGACGGGATATACGATAAAGTACGTTGAAACCAACGAGATTTCCCTCTCCATTGACAGAGCGTTCGCAATCTAGTTGTTCTCTCCCCGATCGAGATCTTGTATCTCAGACCGAAGGCTGTGGAAGCACCGACCCAGGTTGAAACCATTGGTTCCGAGTGTAACGCCCCATTTACTGTTTGTTCCGTGATCGTTTCCGTGTCGACGGTGGTTCTCCGTTCAGGATCGCCGTGCACGCCGCACAAGGAAGAGGAGAATATAGATCTTTCCAGCTGGGTTATTGGTGGACCTGGATTCTCCTCGACACTCGAACACCTCCTTTGAACCGCTTCGATAATGTTTGGGCCGTCCTCGGCGTCAAGGAACACGGGATTGTCTTGCATGGGTGAGTCCGGCGCTCTCGGGACGTCAGTGACGTTTTTGTGGGTTGTATTCACGTCGTGTCTACGGGCCTTGCAAGCCTCAGGGTATCATATAGAATCCGAATTGTATTCGTCGACGTGACGGTGTCCTACCCTTTTTTTTGGTGCCGGGCGCAACTGCTCGACCAGGCGCGACCCGCAGATCCCGTGAGGTTGGAGAGAGACGCTCTGCTGACGCACGGATATGCTTCACAAATCCGTGGGTGCATGCACGCGGGTGTCTCCGACCTGCCGACCATGTGGACATGCGTCCGCCAGGATCAGTGCACAACGGCACCACATGGCGCCTGTGTGGATCGCCGCACGCACTGACTCGGCGCCAGCCATGACGACGAGCAGCCAAATCACGGTCCACCCAAGGGTTCATGTACTCCAAATCTTTGATCGGCATATTGGCATGCGCACATGTGCCGTGATTGGGGCGCTGCATACTCTGATGCGCACTCGTCCTTACGTCTGCTAGTAGGACGGTTTCACCTGCGTAAAATGACGCGGTCGATCCGATGGCAAAATACGGCACATCAGTCTATGTACATAGGCCACACCGATACGGACAGCCATCTTATCGTGACACGCCTGACATGCCGGAATGCCGCGACGCTCGAGCGGCCGAAAAAAAAAAATAAGGTTTCGTGTTTCAGTGTTTCCAAAGTGGATGCTGCGGTGATACAGCATGATCAGAGATTTTGTTTCTTCGCTCGTTTTTGTGTCGCCTACTGGATGCCGTACGTTCTCATGAGGTTGGGGTTGTCGCCCGAAACCGAGGCAGCTAGTGACAGGTTCCCACAGTTGTTCAGCCCACAACAGATTGTTGCCGTGCCTGCTGCACGACGAAGTGCCAGTGGTATGACGCAAGCCATTCAGCTGCACCGAAGTGATGTACGTACAAACGCTAGGTAAGGAAGATTGGATCCGGTGAATTAGCTCAGGTCCAGGTCAACGGGTGAACCGCCCCAGTTTGGTTCCGTACCGCCTCGTCGCTACCTTGCACGAAAAACAGTTCTAGAAAAAACGTGGGTAAAAATAAGCCTTCTGATGCGCGGCTTGGACGGCTCAGACCGCATCTAGAACAGCGCAGGACACCACCGACGCGCGGGTGGACTCCTCCTGGGTGCGCATCGAAAGGGGTCACTGGAATGAGCGCGGAAGTCGCATGCCAACGTCGACACGCGGAAACAGGGTTGTAGTATTGTCAAATGGCGTCGGGAGGGACTCCCGGGACATGGTTTCCGTTTAGAGGCAAAATGCTGTGACGCGAGGACACGAGGACACGAGCCTGGACCGCTACGCAGAAAGACACCGGCGCGGGCAAGGCCAGCCTGGCAAGAAGCGCCTGTTGGCCATTTTCTTTGTTCCCACCCAGACGCCTATCAAGGCGACTCGGGGGAGCTGGGAACCCCGTGCTACTCCCGAGGTATAAATAGCGCGTACGTTGGTGCAGAACGAGTTTCATTTCTGCAAGAGTGGTTGCTGTTGCCAAGCTGGGTATTATTATTGTTCGCCATGCGCCAAATAAATGGTGGTGATTACATCTCTGCGTCACGGACCCTGATCGCTCGTGCGCGTGAGGATGCCGCACACCACGAGCATTGCTCTCGTAAGGGGTCGGAGGAACAGGCATCCGCAATAACGCCGGGTGGCCCGAGCGGGTGGGTTTGGTGTGCTCGGGCAGGGGACGCTCAGGTGGAGACGGCGGGCGGTGATGCGCACAGGGGTGGGGCGAACTGGTTCGGTGGAATGAATTGGACTGATCGAGACGGATAAGGACACGAACGTTCCGGATTGAGGCAGCTGGGACACAAGGCGGTCTGGCAAGTTCCTGATGGTTCCCAAGCCACCCTGCCCATCCGGCCGACCAAGTGCACGGTCCACAGCGCGATGTGACTCGTTGGCGGCCATCTGGGCACGATCTCGGGTGCCCCATGGGCCATGGAACAAGCCCGGACGAGTGGGTGGACGGGCCATGATCAAGGTCCGATATAGTTATGGCATCAACAAGGTTGTTTGTGGATGCTTATCCACGTGCCGTAAGCCTACAACAAGCTGCATAAGAGCCTCAAAACACGACCCCGTTCGTGTTTAATCCCCCCTCTCAGAGTCATGTCCCTCCTGCACCCAAACCACACTCCAACATTCAACCCACACAAACGACTCCGTCGCACCGCTACCGCCGTACTCGCCGGCGACTTCGATCTGCGGCCAGCCAGAGACGTCCTCACCAGCTTGCTCAACGGCGTCGGTCCCTATAAGGAGGTGGAGAAGGAGGAAAGCGTGCGCAGGAGCAGGAAGCGGGAGAAAAGAGAGCGTGACAGAGAGAAGAAGAAGAAGGCCGCTATCTCCAAGGCAATCGACAGAAGGCCGACCCTCGAGTCCATTACCAAGCCTGCACTCTCTGCGCCGCCAGCACCCACCCAGCCCGTCAATGCCTCCGTCATACAACCCTCTTCATTCTGGCGTGCTCGTGGAACCAGCCATCGCCCCACAATCCATATCGCCACGATGCAACGGTCGGTCTCCGTCACGCCTCCCCCTATGGCTTCGTCTCCAAGGTCCACCCCGGGCCCGTCCGACTGGTCGACGACGTCACGAACATCGTCCAAACGGCCCCGCACGCCTGACGACGACACACACGCCACAGAACCCGGAGTCGTGACGCCGCCCCCGCTGCCAGCACCACCCCAGAGGAAGAAGCGGGTCGCTGTCAAAAAGGGTTGGAAGGGTTGGGTCGAGGGCTCGCCACCACCGTCCGAGAAGTTGATCAACCTGGATGCTGTACCTATACTACAGGAGAGGCGCACCCGAAGCGGAAAAAGCTTCGACGCCATCGGGGTTGGCAAAGACAGCTGGGTCTAGGCCTGTAAGTGACCATATCCTTTCGATGGATCGGTAGAAAATCCTGGTTAATCCCCGGGTCACCACAGCTCTCCGTTTGAATGCTTGCAACCACCACCATCCTGCCAATGGCCCCTGGCCCCCACTTGACTGCAAAAATGTTTCATCAGTCGTTTCGCTGTTTCGCTTTCTCGCCTACTGTATAACATGCACTGCACCCCGGATCACCTCACCCGCCATATCAACATCCATATCTTAGTTGCCATTTCGTTTGGTTTGGCCTCGTATGTTTTCTTTATTAACGTCACTGTAGGGTTTTACTTTACTTATCGATTTCTGTTGCTACAAGTATTCCCGGCATTACAACGATATCTCTCTAAGCATAGACAGAACACACATCTGTTTTCTATTGGAATACAATGATCTCACGGTCACCACATGCTGTGTGCATTGGTTGACGCCATTTACCTTCACAAAGTGATGTCCGTCCGTGAGTCGGATGGATGATCAACTTTGGAGTCACAATTAGATAGCCTGAGACTGTCACCTGAGATTGACTCGACCCTTGGTTTACATTCTATCTGTCCGAGTATGTAAAAGGCGCAACGGAGTCAATTGAATTAGACTTAAACAGAAGCAAACAGTACCTTCCGCCGTTCCACTATCTCGGTTTCATTCTTCTACTACTATGCAACGGTGAGAAGTGCTCAACACTTACCGTTCGCCGTTGTTCTCAGTTTCTCTTTCTGCGACTGGCAGAAAGTGAGCAATTGAATCTTCAACCCAAAACAGATCTTACTCAGCTCGAGAACCAGTGTGCGCCTTGTACTGGTTTGGTGACTCCACTCTCCATCGTTTTAGGCGTAAACTTATTTACCGCTTATTTCCCTCCCAGGACATCCGTGACACTTGGTGCAACAGCATTTTGACCCCGCCATGCTTTCCCTTATTCCATTCCCTGCTCTGCCAACTCCGCCATCATGGTTCCCGGGACACATGAACCGGTTCACGAAGCAATTGCCTGCTCTCTTATCACGCACAGACGTCGTACTTGAGCTCAGAGATGCCCGGCTCCCGCTCACCAGTATCAACCATAATCTCGAGAGTGAGTCGGAAACTCCCGTCGTTACCTTGCCTTTCATTTTCGATGTTATCTCCACCGTCGACTCAAAGAAACGAGTATTTCCACAAATGTTCAACGATCCTCTCACGCTGCCATACCTAACGTTGGCTAGCGCGGGTTGGCTGGTCTCATGATGATATCAAAGTCTTGGGGTCCGAGGTTTTACTCACAGAAGCAGCCCTGCGTAGTCACGTTTTGGGGTGGATGACTAACCACTTCCTCGACAGGAGCGATAAGGAAATGGAGAGCGGAGCGCGGTCGAGATGCTTCCATGATACCGCCAACGTCGGTCGGTTCCGCTTCGACTATGATATCAGGGTATGGAAGCACGATATGTGAACGTATAGTCGTCCTTAATAAACGCGACTTGGTCGCTGAATGGGGCGTGGAGGTCCGTTCGATCTGTTTTTCACAAACCCGGCCTAATATAGTAACAGCCCTTCCGCAAAGCGATGGCAGCCCGTTTCCCAGATCAGATAGTCCATTTCGCATCGTGCAATAAATCCCGAGACATCAAAACCTTGAGCGAATTGCTCGTAAGTATGTTGCCATCTTATGTGGGCTTTACATCAGGTACTCAGCGGTCACAAACGACATCACTGTTTACGTTCGTGTGTAGACATAGCCAAGACCAATCCACATGCAACAGAAATGAACGTGCTTGTCGTTGGCATGCCTAACGTTGGAAAATCCACGCTACTAAATTCTCTTCGGAGTTTTGGGATCGCCGGTCGTATGTCGCGTCCCTGCCCCTCTCCATTTATTTATTTCTACGGCATTTGACTCATTTCTTTGCAGGGACAGCTAAGGCGTTGCAGACATCCGCGCAACCGGGCCATACACGCACGTTGTCCACCCGACTGAAGATATCAGAAAATCCATTGATTTATTCTTACGACTCTCCCGGAGTCATGCTTCCCTTCCTTGGTAGGGGAGAACAAGGCGCCGAGCGAGGCGTCAAGCTTGCATTAATCGGTTAGTCAAAAATAAATTCAAACGGCAATTGTAAAAATCATTATATGATAGCCGGTATCAAGGAGAGCCTGTACGACGTAGAAGCTCTCGTTAGCTATTTGTTGTATAGACTGAATGTTTTGGATCCAGTCTGTAAGTGGCTCATCTCGTCCGCGTTATTTTCTTTACTCAATACTAGCGTACATTTATCCGTTTACTCACTCAGCGCCAGCGTATCTTAAAATACTACCGGAAGGTTCAGAGCCAACCACGGACGTGTATGGCTTTCTCGAACAGTTGGGCACGCGGCTCGGTATGCGAGTCCGAGGCGGAGACGTGGACACCGCGCGCGCTGCGAAATGGTTTGTCGAATGGTGGCGGCGCGAAGGCAGTTTGATTTCTGCCTCTGCACCGCGGTCGATCCGGAGGCGTATCCCACAGGATAATCTACTGGATAGTTCCGACGACGTGAGACCTTTCTCCGTACCTATCCGCCGCGGGTGGGGATTCGACTTCGAATGGACCGTCGACGCAGCATTGCCAGACTCGTCGGGCCAGGAGAACATAGAACAAAATATGGGAGAGTGTATTGATGCATATATGAAAATGGCGGGGGTACAAGAAGAGACTGGTGGAGATGTGAGTCAGACCCAGGAGAAGAAGCGGGCTTGGGAGGAAAAGCTCGCCAAGAGGGCCGCGAAAAGTAGGGCCAGGGCTTCACGCAGCAGCGGGCGATCGTGATGGGTTTAGGGTGGAGCGATGGAGCGATCGGAGGCATGCCATGTGGTGTTTGGGCGTCTGGGTATGTCGCATGTGATTTTTTACGAGAGAATGATCATCTTTTACTCTGGGTTTGATCGGTGGAAGACGGTTTGCGAGGCTGGTCGACCAGCCGTTAGGGTCCCGTGGCTCTGTGCCAGGGCAAATATGCTGTGCCAGGGTTGCCTTTCGTCAACTCGACAGGTGCGGCCCCTTCTGACAGTTTCTTTTTACCCCCTTTTCGCTCACCTCCGAGTCCGCCGGTTTCCCAGTCCGTAGAAGAAGTCAAAATGTTATTCGATGCTCGCTTTTTTTTCTCGAATCTGATGTGACACAGTACCTGACACGGAAATGACCGCGCGGACGCACGCTCTCGGGCGAATAGCGGGCATCTCGCATGGGCGCCACAGTAGTACGGTGGTCGTCTTCGCGACGATCATCGAGCGTGTGGACCGTCAGACACCTTCATCACTCTGTCTAACTAGTCGAATTCGGGTCAGGACCTTCGCGGGACGGATTCTGCTGGAACTATCGTCTTGGAGAGGCGGCTGCAGTACTTTCTCTCGATCGTTGGTGCGGGTCCAACCCGACTATCCAGGCACTAGCACTTTCGAGGGGTGCGAGAGACGCGCCTCGACGCCTCAATTCGGTCGACGAATCTATTCGCAATTTCACATGTCGGTGGCACGTCGTATGTATAATGCATGTTGTCCGACTAACCGACGACCGAATCGAGCCTTTTGGTTTCGGTTCCGGGTCGCACGGCTCGCGGGAGACGCCGTGATATCGGAGAATGGAGGACTCGGCACGATGACACCGCCGAGCGCTTTGAGTGGCTGTACCATCTCGTCGGCGACGGTTCCACTTATCGGTTCCAACCGAGCATGCTCGAGGTCGAAAGATCAGGGCGTCGTAGACGAACCCAGTTGCGTCGGGCTCTTGTCGAAAAAAAATAGTCATGTCACGGAGGAGTGGTTGGCTGACCGTGTAGGGTCCCGAATCCGGCTAGAGTCTGCCTGACCTTGCTTTGTGCCACAAGTCGGCACTCGGTCTCGTCCATTGTCGTCTTTGCAAGGTTTGACGGCGACGTCGGGTCTCTTGTCTCGTCAGTCGGTGCCTGGAGTATCGCTCGTGGGCCAGTCGACCGCTAGCCGGGGCCGTTTCGTCGGCGTCTGGGACGTTCATCAGACGACAAGACTCATAGGTTCAAAGCCAAGTCAGACGCCGTACGCACCACGCGCAATACTCATTCTCCACCTGCTTTCCTTCTACAATCTGGTTCCCGGAGTTTGAGTGTGTGTCACATTTCCTCGCTTGCTATCCGCTCTCGTGAATGTTCGTTTACCACCAATTTGCATTGCCAAAGGGTTTGACTTTCGATGCCATTTGTAGCAAAGTGGTCCTCCGCGAGATGTCAAACACGAGGCATTCAACATTCAACAATCTGATAGGTTTGCCATTTTGGAATAGCTGTCACAAGCAAACCCTCTTGAGAAAGAAAACCAGAACATTCCAACTTGGAACTTGGGATGCAAAGACACAAAGAAAGGAAAGAAATGTAACAATGCTCGTTTCCACTCGAAATGTATTTGGATCCGTATGGAACCACCAGATGATGTGCCACTCCCTAGTGGTCCTATGCAACTAATAGGGTTGCTATGCATATGAAAGCATCCACACACATGGCTGCATAATTTATGAGACCAGCAAAGAAGTACTGTAGTGTCAAGCAACATTTCCTGATTACATAATGTAGAATGCCCGAATCCTTATCAGAACTAGACGGCAGTGAGCAGTAGAAACTCATTGGGCACATTCACAATGCATTGAATGGCAGATCAATCAAAAGACATCCCAGCAGACACAAGTAGGATGATACCTACAGCTCGACATGGGGAGGATGTGAAACAAGCATGCCTCCAGAATCAGTTACCGGAGCAGATCCTGGAATGACACTCGGCGGTGGCATAGATTCCCTGGTCTGCGAGGGATCCTCCACATGCCCGGACGAAGGAGCAGAAGCGACCAGAATAGAAGCCAGTGTCGACGGAACAGCGGTTGCTGTGACCACGACATCTATCAGTGAAGTCACCCTTCCCTTGTCCACCACCACTTCCTTCAACACTTCTCCTGTGGCTCGCCCTTGAGTACCACCAGCACTGGGTATAAACTTCATCCACCAAAATGCAATCCTTAATCCTCTGTCCAGTATCCGCTGCTTGAGTACAAACAACACTACAAGTCCAAAGAAGACGAGGGCTGAGATGATGAGCACTCGATCAAGCCAGTCCGTTTGTTCGAGCGCAGTCACCAGCTGTTTCGATGTGCCGATAAGGAAATTAAGCGCGTCATGTGCTTGCGAGGCCGACTGGAGATTGGCCGTGGAAGACTCTGTCGGGAATAGTACTAACCGAAGCCAACGGTCCAAAAACACACGGACCTAGGAGTTGGCTAGAGAGAACGCTCTGCTCGAGCTCTTTTTGCATGAGGCCTATCGTCCGTTGCAGAGCCTCCGTAACATTGTCATTGGCCTTCATGATTGCATCTTCTCTGAAGTGCAAATATCATGTGTTAGTCCTGAGCGAACACATAGTGTTGTGGATACCAACGTGACTTTCTCGTCTGAAGGTGTCACATGTTCTCGAAAAGTGGGTGACCGGAGAAGCTCTTCACGCTGCGATCGAGCCTGTGCATCTATTGCACGCTTTGAAATGAGGACAGCCGCTCGCGAGTCTTTGCGTTGCCTACGTGGATGAGTCGGTGGAATAAGAAAATAGACATGAACACACCCGTCAAGTATCTTCAAATGCTCGTCCACTCTTGCCCGGAGCGCTGTCCGTGCCCTGTCGCTCCGCTGGTCATCCACAAGGACATCCAGTTCCTAAGACCGTGCCACAAAATATCAGTTGTCATTGTCGTAGATTTCAAACCGCTCACTTCGATCTGCTTCGCTAGTTGTTCAATGTCCTCTCTCACTTCGGCAGCCCATGTTTGCTGCGTCACAAGCGGTCCCGTACACGCTCGAAGTCGTGGAATCTGAAACGTTGAGAGATCATTTTGGCGTCGTTCGACTGCTTCGAGAAGAGCCTGTGCTTCCGCGTCGAATGTGACAGGGATTGGAGCCATGAAGTGGAAGTTTGAGCTACTACAACATACTTACACGTTACACTCACGGGCCGGGGCTGTGCCGGTTTCCTTGGCACTGCCACTCGTACTAGGACCTATGGGTTAGTCCCTGTGGACGTTGAACAACACTATTCCCATTTCCTAGGTCCATGACTCGCAACGAATTCAAGTACCCAAACCCATGAATTCATCCCAAACGACGATGGGACGCTCACCCACGATGATGTCGAAAATACTGCGTTCGGATTCGGTTGGCGCATTTATGTCGGGAAGCACTTTGCGGACACATCCGTGTGGTCTGCAATAGTCAAGATATTCATCATCGAGAAGGCCAGGGACGAGAATGGGACAGGAATCCCAATAGAATTAAGATTTTCTGGTGATCTCATTGTGTAGGTATACTTTCAAATATCCCTGTGCTAGGTACGTTGCTGAACGTTGTGACGGTATTTGGCGCAGACATCTAGCTCAGTTCCGGTGCAATGTTGTATCTAGGATGCCCGGGATTGACGCGAAGAAGCTGGAACAGTTGATCGAAGCGAGTACTGCTTACAGCAACTTGTCTCCTCCCATTCCGTGGCGAACGAAATAGGTTGATTCAAATTTCTGTATCTTTCTTATCCATTATCGTTTATGACCGTTCATGCTAGCCAATAATTGACTTTTGGCAAGCAGGTGACGTGCCCTTCGCGAGGCGAAGAAAAGTTGATGCGCGTCATCGTTCTCTTACACTTCTAACACCTATCGCTCGGTCTTTCGGTCATGGTTCCAAAGACGTGCTAAACCCTTCCGCTGTCAGATATCTAGCCGTCCGGACCTGTTTGATAATTAATGTGCGTGCCAGACACCACTGGCAGGCATGGACGCAATGAGGAAATCCGAGCTGCGTATGCGACCCGAATGCACCAACATTGCTGCTTTGCCCCTCCGGACTTCCGAATCAACCCTTGTTTGCGCCGCCCACGTCGCTTTGTAGCTCTCTAGAACGTGACGTGCCGTATCGGGCGGAACTACGTGTCCAGCGCCACCGTGCATCTGAACTTGTGCCCTTAAACCTTGCCATCGCGCGTACCTGCAACGTCCGAGCGACAGGACAAGCAACGCCACGCATTTCTGTGTGGTGCCCGACAAATGAAGTAGATTTGCAACAGGCAGATACATGCCCAGTCTGGCATCTGACAACGCCTGACGGTGCTTTGAAATTCTTTCCGCCCACAGGGGTCGACTAGCATGCGGAGCTCGCAGTGGGCCGAAGTTCCTGTCGAGTCTCGAACCAGACATTGTTTCATTGCTGAACAAGAAATGCCAGACGATGCATTCGCTGAGCACGTATGCCCACTTTTTCAACAAGGCTCGGAAGGGTGCCAAAAATGCCCGAGACCCAAGATTCCTGGTTGAAACGACCTTCCCAATCGATCGACCGTCACAGATTGTCATTCCACGGTGGGTCAAAATTTGACGGGTCCCACCCACCGCCCGATCTTCAGAGTTACTCGGTCGATTTTCTGTAATTGAAACGTTAGAGCATCCGAGTCACTAGCACATGGGGGAGCGGATGTTCAGGATGTTCACTTGGCCTTCAAGAGCCATTCTGAACTTTCCTTCGCGTCGCTTTTGGCTCAATCGGTGGGTGTCAAGCGATCCGCCGACACTCCGCAAAGCCGGGTAAGATATATAATGACCGCCGGAAGAAAAGCTTGTTTGTCGCGTAAAAGTACGGCAATGCACGGAACGGCGAGCCGATTTCAACTGACAGAGGCGATAATTAGGAACTATGTAGTCATCAGTCGCGTTGAGCTGATATTTGGTGCCAATCAATCCGAGGCCCACCTAAAGGACGAATCGTTCATGTTCGAGCCAGAGTTTAGAGGGACAAGCAGCGAATCGATTGGTCTGAGGTCGCCTAACAAAAATACCAAGGTAAAGACTCCAGGACCAGGCTGATCTCGATTCTTCCTCGCCCTCGACAACCACTACTCCAACCACACATACATCGCCCAATCATCCAACCCACAGACACGATCCGTCAACCTTTCACGCAATACATCACCTCGGTCTACAATACAGCAATGGGGACAATGGGGCAAGGAGGGGGGAGAGGCGAAAAAGAGATGTCACGTCGAGACTAGAAGCGCAAAGAAAAGAGTAGCCGATAATATATAAGAGTGGGCTGGGAACACATACACACGTTGATGGAACGGCCAAAAGTTGTAGCGTAAGACCCCCGGCGACGAAGACGAGGAAATAAAAAGGATGAACCCCCCTCTGTGATGACGATGGTAATATTTGCGCGAGGACGATAAAACCGAGAATGGTGAAACGACGTGGTTCAGTTACTGGCGGACTGCAAGCCGGATGACAACCCCCTCCTCTCTCCGCCTCTCCCCAACCCTACGACGGCCTAGCAAGGGCCTTACCGACCGACCGGAGTACCCCGGTACGCCGCCTGATTGGGATACCCAGCGCGCGAGGGAGCTTGTGGTTCCGCGGGTCCGTTATTCTGCCTTCCGTTTTGGGCTGGCTGTCTCTGCTGAACAGGTCCTTGTTGTCGTGCTTGCGTCTGCGGCTGAGGTTGCGGTTGAGCCAGCGGCTTTTGTGGTGCGGGTGTTGGCTCTTCCGCCGCAGTGGGCGCAACGTACAACCCCCTATCGATGATCTGAGGAATGGGCTGTATCTCTGTTCCAAGCTCCTGCTCGATGCGGTATAGGTTGAATCGGTCTTCGTACGTGACAAGGTTGATAGCGAGACCCAAGTGTCCGAAACGACCAGATCGTCCAATGCGGTGAAGGTATGTTTCGGAATTTTTGGGGAAGTCAAAATTGATGACGACATTGACAGCTTGGATATCGATGCCTCGCGTGAGCAGGTCCGAACACACGAGGTTCCTACATACGCCGTTACGGAAATCATGGAATACGCGATTACGATGTGACTGCAGCATTTTCGCGTGCGAATAGAAACAGGAGTAGCCAAGCTCCGTGACCTTCTTGGCCAACAGCTCGACACGATTAGTGGAGTTACAGAAGATGATCGACTGGTTAATTTGAAGCTGCAAAGGCGGTCAGCAAGGTGATCGCGTAGAGTACAAAGCGGAAGCACCTTCGAGAATAACGTATTTAGGCAGTGCACTTTCTGCCGCTCTTCGACGTAGGCGTAATATTGCGTGACACCACGCAGTGTGAGTTCCTCCATGAGGTTTATCTCGTATGGAGACTTCATGTGTTTATCCTGCGTGCACCCCTGAGACGACGGATGGCGGAACAAGTGGAACGAACACGCACCTTGAAATCCTTTACAATAAGCGGGAAGGTGGCACTGAAAAGCATGACCTGGCGGTCGGTAGGGAGGAAAGAGAGTAGTTGCTCCATGACGGGCGTGAATTCGGGGGATAGAAGTTTGTCCGCTTCGTCCATGACAAAGACAGGACACTCGCTAAGATCTGCGACACTCTTGCCCGCCAAGTCGAGAATACGGCCAGGAGTGCCAACGAGTACGTGGACCGTCTCTGACAAACGCATGATATCGTCTTTGAGGGTAGTTCCACCAGTAGTCACCATGACTTGGATCCCCATGTGTTTTCCGAGGATTTTACAGACTTGAGAGGTCTGGAGAGCAAGTTCACGGGTGGGGACGAGTAGAAGAGCTTGGATCTTGTTCCTGTTGACGTCGATTTGTTGGAGGGAGGGTATGACAAAAGCTGCGGTTTTGCCGGTACCGTTCTTTGCACGGGCAAGGACATCACGTTTGGTGAGGGCGATAGGGATGGCTTCTTCTTGTATTGGGGAAGGTTTTTCAAAGCCTGCTTCAAAGATGCCCATGAGGAGTTCGCGGCGGAGGAACATGTCCTCGAATTCGGTGCCCTTGGTAGCAGTTACGTCTTCGGTTTGTGGCCGTAGGTCTTTTGGTGGTGGGCGGAGGCCATTCTTCCAGGAAGCGTCGTTCTGGTTCGAAGGGCTGTAAAAAGAACAAACGACGTCAACAATGAAACAAATGTGGAAAAGAGTGCGACGCACGGGTGAGATGATGATGGCCTAGCTACTTGGGACATGGTTGGGGTTGTGAAGGGGATACGGAAGTGTCAATACGGGCGTCGAACAATGGTACGAATGGATCGCAAGACGCGTCAGTGGTGCGATGGTAATACGATGGTTCGGTTGTTGGCAAAGGCTGTCGCAACGAGTCGAGAGATGGGCGTTGGCTACGACGAGGGTGTATGTAGCGTGCAGAGGCAGATCGAAGTCAAAGTTCAAAGAGAGGAACCGTCGACTATCGAATTCAAAGGTCTCAATTTATTCCCACGGTCCATTCCGCTGGCAAGTCCGCTGAATGAGAGCGTAGGCCGTGCTCGTTGCCAGCATGCGAAAATTTTCAGGGAAGATAAGTTGTTGCGTATCTTCTTTGCGCGGCATCAGGCGTAAGAAGTTGGTCACCTCGACTCACATGATGCGTCTCGCAGGCCTGGGTGCGCTATTTCCGTGCTAATGCAGTCCAACAGTCTACATACCGCGGTTGACGTCAAGTAGAAGGCTGCGAAGGGAAGTTGACCATTCGTGCTCCGTCGAGCTCGATTACTCAATTGTGACCCGCTTTGCGCCAGTCGATACGAGACTGCATCGTGGCAAATGTAAGTGTCGTGACTCAATGTCGTGAATCGTGGGGCCTACTCGTCATTTTGATTCTCCTGCAGGAACGGAACACGTTCCTCTGGAGTCTGGTTACTGTTCCGCCGACCGTTGCCCCGCCATCATGTGTCCATCACCCGTTGCTCGGGGATATCCGAAGGCCACCAACTCTATTGAACGGCTGGCTGGTACAATGTCATATGTAATATATTCCGCATTCCCAAATTCCCTTACGCTCTGAAAGCAACTTCATCCGTAACCTGTCAGTTCTAGCTATCCCCGTTTCCGTGCAAGGACACGAATGCGAGGGATTTCCCCTTGAGAGAAATTTGATCGTCGGCGTCTGTTTGACCTACGTTGTATTTCCCAACCCATTCAGTGCCTATCGTCCCATCTATGCCAGTATACGGTACGATAGCGCCGAGCAAGTGATTGTTATGCCATTGATGTCTATGCCGAGGCTAAAAACTAGCTTGTTATAGCCCGTCTCACTAGCAGAACGCTGTTCCGCCTCCACATTTGGCGACATCCGGATTCGACTCATTTCCCCTCTCCCCTTGGAAATCCGGAAAGGGGAGCAATGCGTACGTCGCGGTGCTAGGGGGACGAGGGCAAGCGACATCCCTTGGCTTACCTCAGCAAGACGTAGTTCGTCATGATGTCTTTTACGACAATCAACCTCGCAACCAAGCACAGAGAACCCAAAAACCATATACAAAACAAGATTCAGCGATGGCTCGCATAGTTACTCGGAAACTGCCTCGATGATATCCCACAGATCGCGGCGACAGCACTCACCTGAAGAGACGAATCATCCCTCAGATGATGCTCTACGAGGGGTCGGGCCTTTTGACAAGATCCCTGTCTCCACTGTCAGTGAACCTCACACCCACCGAATGCGCCGCATGGGGGAAATGCGATCGGTAAGTAGTCACACCATGCTGAGAATGGCCTATGTCGTCGACGGACAATGATCGATGGACTGATCGTTGGCATCAATGGTCCCCTCGTGATGTGTGCCTGTTCTTCTTGACAAGTAACAGACGAATGCGGGAATCTCGGGCTGGTCGCCACGCGCACAACGTATCCGGTGTTCCGCTTTGGGATGTTCACCCCGATCCCGCCGGCGCGAAGGTAATCACCAAACCGATCGGCCTGATGAATGAACGGTGTGTTCGAGAGGCCGTCGCGGAACAGCGTCTGAGCCGGGCAGTGTCGATGTCCTGCAGGTATGGTGGCATACGTTCACTCGACACCGACACGACGAGGCTGGATCTGTGCCGTCGCCAGGTAAGTAGACGATTCGCCCTTTCGAGAGAACGGTCTTCTGATGGCCTTTGTTTCTATGATCATTCGCAGCAAGATGGTGAAACAATAGAGTGGCGGCAGTATCGTCTTCGCGTCTTCGATGTCTGTGCCCTGCGTCAGTCCCGCAATCATAAATATCTTACAATGTTTCCAAAGGCGCACTGTTGCGGCTCAAGAACTCGCTTGCAAACGAGTGGGCGCGATAGGCTGTAGTATCGATCCTGGGTACATGGACACGATCTTGAACCATGGGTGGAGGCGAGGCAAATCTGGATTTTGAGTAGGTAGGACGGGCGATACAGCCGAACTGACAGATGTGGTGGTGTTGCCGTGTAGTCGCGTGGGACATTATATTGATGGTGCAAACATCATGTCGTCGATGGTGAGCCGAAACACAGGCTTTGTACCGTCGTAGTTGGGTTGATAAACACGTCCATAATAGGTGTGGGTCTGCTTACTGAATAATAACGCACTAGATCAGAGACTATTGTCGACGAACAGACATTTCAAAGTGATGACCGCGCTCACCGCGGCTGTCAGTGAGGAAAGTGCGCACCAGCGATTGGATTTGCTTTGCTATTCCGTTAGAGTTTGGGGCACCTTAAGTCCCATCCGCGAGAAGCGCGGTCTAGATCGCTCCAGACCTGGAACTGATATAAACATGAAACTCCATTGCCATGCCGACGATATGCCAACGTTGAAGAAGATCGCCGTACCCCTCATTCAACGCAGTCTGGGCCACACCCCATGGCACCGGGGACTTTCGTCGTCATGTTATTGTTCTCTGATCGTAGACACACTCACAAGGAACAGTCGATAGCGTGGGGCGTTCTAAGTTTGCGCTTCTTGCCGCTGATCGTGAGTGGCGGGCTTAATTATGGTCCGGATCAGCTGTCATTCATTCTGGGGACAGAGCGGCGTCCGAGGAAGCCTAAAAGAAGGATATCCCGTTCGGCGGACAGCGGACGGCGGAGGTACAGTCTCACAGCCTGGACGAACGGCGTCTCCGCATCACGGACACGTCTCCCGCCCTTGGCATCGCACAGTACATTCTGATGCCTAGTGTGAACGCACTTACGAGGTAACGAAACGCTGCTGTCATCGTTCCAGCATTTGAGAAGGACTCTGAAAATTTCACACGTATGTGGATTGCTGGACACGCCAGTCCCTATGATCGTGGTCGTCGGCACACTGTCAAACGTCTGGTTAAACGAGTTGCTTCCACCCTTGCGGTTGAAATTCAAAGTTGTCACGTGGACGCACATTTCCATCACGTAAACGGCGTGACTTTGAGCGAAGCCGGTCGGTGCTACCTTGTTGAAAACAATGGATGCATACGGTCCCAAGGTCAGTACGTCCTGGACCTGAACAACAGGGCCAGGATGGAACCAGTGTGGCAACTTTAAACGTATGTCCCACGTCACAAGTTTCCACTTTACCGATCGGCTACTTATTCACGCTCGATTTGCCATCGCGGAGATAAGGCACCGAAAAAACATCACTGGATGCCGGCGCGATTCCAATATAATCACGCCAATGGGAACAGCGCTTTCAGGGCCCACTGCCATTGGAGAACCCTTTTGGACGCCACCTTACGTTCCTAAAAGCGAGGTGAGGATTTTGCCCGTTCATACTCACCCTCATTTACGTCTTGATAGCTTTGGGATCGAACGCTTGTCTGTCGCTGGTCATTGACAGTCCTCGAAAACCACATCCCACCGGGCTTTTCACAGCGTCAAGACGTTTGCGACTACGATACGCTCATTTTTTTCCTAGTTCCGCGCTCGTTTTTCAACACACTCTTTTCGAGGTCTCATTGTTTCACGGACATGTTTACTCCTCCTCCCTCGCCGCTTCCTCCCATCCGTCAACCATCGGAATTGGATATCCATGGTTCGGACGATGTCCAAACAGGGCACCGACCTTCAGAAGACACTCGGGTTTCACTGTCGAAAAGAAGAATTCACCGCTCGATTCTATGGACGGTCGTCTCCGTTCCTCTGGCACTCGTACTGCTCGCGGGGTACACCCGTTTTTGGGCACACGCTGCCGTCTTTGACCTACTTTCGCCGGGCGGCGATCACGAACGGACCGCGTGGACTACAATGGCAGACTGGTCGTTTCACGAACCACACGAACCTACCCGCAATCTTCTGGTCAAAAGATCTGCTGTCGCAAGTCCGCCTTCGGGTCGTCTGGTAGCACGCGACACCACGACACCCACGGTTCCTAAAAACCCGGTCCTACCCACGCCGTTTCCTCAACCTTTCGATACGACTCTCTCCGCTAATTTCTCCACCAATTCTTGCTATGACTTTTTCTTGAATATGACGCAAGCGGACGCGTTCCGCCTCTGCCGACCGTTCTCGCTGTTGTTCTCTACCTCTTACGCATTCATGGAGGTGATTACTCGTCCTCGCGTCGTATTTTGAGAAACGTGAATAATCGTCGTTTGGTTTTTACCAAACAGGCTCAGAACGACATCGACTTGATCAATACGGATATCTGGGGCACCTGCAACACGGACATTTCTCAAGTCCAATGCGACGCAAACATGTCTTGGTTCGCATCGGCGCTACAATCCTCGTGCCAAACGGACCTTGCGAATCAAGTGGCGATGGCCGTGTCAGCTCTCAATGGTGACTATCATGTCGTTGAAGAGTTCTATCTGATGCCTGACCAATTGTCTATGTGGACTATATATAGCCCTGCAGGCGTACGAGTTGATGCGAAACGCCGCGTGTCAAGTGGACCCGGCGACGGACTCGTACTGTTTCGTGGAAGCCGTCGAGAATTCAGACCAGTCTAGTTTTTGGTTCTACCAGTTGCCGCTCGGCCGGCCGCTTCTACTGACGATCACGACGAGCGCTTGCAACCAGTGTACATCTGGACTGATGGCGATCTACGCGTCGGCGCTCAATACCTCCAGCGCGGCGAACCTGAAAGGCCTCGCGCAGACGTACAACTCTGCAGCGGAGACGCTTAATGAAGTATGTGGAGAGACATATGCTAAGAACGCACAGCTGTCAGCGTCGAGCTCGGCGTGGGTCAATGCGGGCATACCAAGGGTGAGCTGGCTGATAGCGTTGGGCGCCCTTTTCGCAGGGATGCTGTGTGGGCTTTGATGGGGATATCTTGCGTGCATTCAGGGATGGTGTGGGAAGTGTTGCTTTTGATCTGGGTTCCGGAACGAAGGGAATGGATGGAGAGGTCCACAGGATTGGTCCAGAAAAATTGGTTGGTCTGGTTTTGGTTTTGGGCTCCTTCTTGGCCATCCGGGGTTGAAATAGACTCCCGGAGCTGTTTGGTGCATTTTCCTTGGGCCTTTTGTGTTCCTGCTTTGCGTGTCTTCTATTGGTACTATTTTTCGCCAATGTTGAACTGGCTTATTCCTCGTGTTGTTTGTAGCTTTACTTGGGTCCACAGTCTCGATACCCCAGCATGTACCAAGCACAGATACCCATTCACCGATGATAGAATGCGGATGAAACGGGAGAAGCTGTTCCAATCGGGCTGCGGAGTCCCGATGGCGAGATGACCGATTGCACGAAACGTGCACGGCCGAGTGAAGGTGTTATATCTGTTCCCTGGGTTCTCCGTCTCCCTGCCATCTCGTCTGCGATGCGAGGACCACGCAGGCCATCGACGCGGACGTTTCAAGGTCGCAGGTCGTTGCCAAAAAAGGGTAACAAATGACTAACCGAGAAGGCTCACACTGACACGGCCCCGTCTGAGCAGTGGTCCGACGGTTAGCTCTGTCACGACTGCGCAGCGAAAAAAACCACCCCAACGTCGACGAGCAGGCCCCGTCGATCTTCCCCGGCCCTCGAAAACGCGGTCGAGTACATACGCTCACACGAGAACCAGGACGTTGACGGCATCCTCGAACGCTTCGTCACGGTCCTCGCACTGCACCGCAACCACGAGCCAGTCACCGTCTCGTGTCATGCCTCGTCTGCGTGTCCTTGCTGGTCCGACCGCAGATGATTTGGTGCCCATAACGGACATCGTCAATACGGGACGCGCGCACACGATCGTCTCCAAGCGTTTCGAGGGGAAGATTGCAATCTACGTCAAGAACTTCGTCGATCCAAAGGGGAGACGGTTGACGAGCGAATATTTCGAGAGGGAGGATAGAAAGGGGATCACTTGGAGCATTCAGGTTCAAGGTGCGTGAGCTGGGAATCGGTGTTCGCTGGCGTTGTCGGTCTTTTCCGCCTTGGGCTGACGTCTGTGCGACAGGCCGGTTCTTGCAACCACTTTCAGCAGACGACATACTATTTGGCAATGTCTTCGAGAAGAGGTTGAAGCTTCCATGGGGTTCGAGTGCAGCTCTTAAATTCATGCAGTGCGTGTGCCAGTTACGTGAGGTGATCATTCTCGCTCATGCGGGGCGGTGTTGATGAAAACAGCTTCATTGATCCCACGCTGGAACACGATCTCACGTCCTCCAAGCCATGGGCACTCTCGCCCCTGATCGCGACCATGCCTCACTTTGCACACGAGCAGATTTGCTCTGACGGGTTGTCCACATCCGACCTATCCCCATTTCCACCATCTACCTCCATATCCGACGATACATCTCAGCTATGGACTACTACGGGGTGTTCTGTTCGCCAATCCAGATCTTGCGACGCGACCCCTCCTTCGTTCTCTCGCACCTCCTTCGCCACATCGTGGTCGTCGAGTTCGGATACGTCCCACGGCTCCTCAGTGTCGTCATTGCGTGATAACGTCAATAACACGCTAAAGCGGTCCCTGGGGAGGGCGCACCTGCTATGGAAAGGGACCAGACGCGACATGAACTTTCGGACGGCCAGCGAACGCAGATCATTCTTTAGCAGCTCACATAATCGCCAAGGAGTCCTTCTGGGACCGCAGGTTCGTGCTGCGTTGAAACGGTGATCGTACGTACGACTGAATGATTGCTTCCAGGATCTCGTGACGACGGACTTTTGTTATGGCTACCTCGAGTTTAGCCCGACGTTGGCGCTGCGTCTTCCGGGCGGGATCTCTTTCGATCTGATCAGGTATTGGGACAAACACCCGGTCAAGTTCATTTGCTGTGAACGAAAGAATACGTGTTCGGAGGAAAGTAATGGTGACCCGGTAGGAAAGGTGTTTTGGTGTGTTTCGTTCGAGGAGGGTAGCGACGACGACGAACAAGAGTCGGACGAGGTGGCGAGCGAAGGGGAGACGTGTGATCCGGCGGACTTGCGATCAGTTGATTAACTGAGATTTTGATTACCACGTATTGGACGGTCGAGCGTTTCGTTCTTAATTATTTGTCCTTGTAAGTTAGGACGACATATATATACCTATTTCTTGTATCTGAGTTTGGGGGACCCAGAGTGCATGTGCATGTGAGAAGACGACTCGCAACTCTCCTTGAATAATGACATCGGTACCCGTACCTTGATTTTGCAACTCCAAACCAGAACGTGAGCTGAAACAGCCACGTCTGCTACATTACCTTGTGCCACAGCTTATTGAGAAGACGCTGCGTGACTTGGACGTGGTACGGGTCAGAGCTTGTCACCTTCTATCGCCCCTGTTTGTTAGGGTGCGACTACTCGATTACTCACTGCGATCACAACAAAGCTGGAACGGGCAAGGAGCAAGATCAACTTCGAGATGGAAAACACGACCAGACAGACTGTAGCTCGAGTTGCGCTGTTCCACTAGTTTAAACGAGAACTGGGAGTCGACCATTCTCGGTTAGGGGCTATATAACCATTTCCGGATTCTTACGTTGTGTTCCCCAGGCTCAGGCTACCCGTTGACAACTTCCTGCTTCTCCTTACCTCGACCTTACACATCCTATTATGATTCAGATATGTCGTGCAGAGGACGGCGAGTCTTTTCAAGTGAGTCTTGCTCGTCATCGAACTGAGCGCCCGTTGGCACTCAACACTACCCCCATCTCTTTAGGTCACTGCTACCCTGCGGGACATCGAGAGGTGGGGCTGAACGTTGGTTGTGAGGAGCCCGTTTGACTCGTCTGTCGCAGGAAAGGCAGTCTCGAGCATTTCCTCCATCAAGAAATTGGCGTGGATCAAGATGCTATCCTGGCGTACCTCTCGGACGGAACGCGGCTACGAACGGACAACGTGCGTGAACTCGTTGGTGCTCAAGACCAGGTTCGTGTCGCTCTCGTTTCAACGCACCCGTGCTCACGTAAGGCTGCCAGACCATCTATGTATTCAACAAACATTATCTGGATATTGAATTCCCGGAGGTGCTCCAGGAACTCCGTGTCGAGCCACCGCTGCAACTTCCCATAGAAGGTAAGTCATCATTTGCTTTCACCTCTCTCGTTCTCTCTCATACCCCTGACCACGGTCAGAAGTCCTCTCCGCGACCCCGCCATACAAACCGTCCCACCTCGCGGCTCAGTACCTCCGCAGCGCGCATGTCTATCTCGACTACGTCACCCACACCCTCGCAACGCTCCATCGCCAACACGAGGCCGTGCGAATCGCGTGTAGCAGCCTCGATCTCAACACGCTTGATATCACGGACGTGTTTGATGGCATCGCTGTCACAGCCTCACGGGACCTCGAACGCCAAGCGTCCTTGCTCACGTTCGTCGACGCCGACTTGGAGATCATCAACCGGGTGGAGGTGCATGTCGAGTTCTTGTCCCCGACGATGCGTAAGGCGATAGAGGGGGGTGAGAAACCACGGATGCTGGGAACGTACGTGGCCAAAGATCGAATGAAACTTGTAGCGGACGGGTGTACGCGGACACATAGTGAGAAGAAGCTTCGAGGGAAAGGGATGTACGATGAGTCTAACAATTTGCTTCAGATGATTTACGGACACAATTTTCCGAATCTGAAAAGGCGGTGGGCAGGTTGACTGCGGGTGCAGAGGTGGTTCGGTCAACAGTGGCCAACGTCAAGTGAGGTGGGATTGGGCGGTCGTGATCATGCGTCGTTGACATTATGTTAGGACCATTGAAGACGCGGAGGCTTCAGGGAGGAGGTTCCACGATGCGCTAGACAAGGCATCTGAAATCTCCGCTGCGCTGGAGAGTCCTGCGACCAACCACGATGCGCTGATGCAAGGTGACGTAGCGCGATGTCTATCGAGCAAGCGCTCATCCTCCTTGGCAGAGCTCAAGCAGCTGGATGGTGTTCTGAGGCACGAGGTAGAGGTGATGACACGTGCCAAAGTACGTTGCAACAAACTTTCGAGATCGGCGACACAGCTAACGACACCAAGAACGACTACACCGAGCAATGTGTCGGGGTACTGCGTCGTATCAGTACTCTGAACGTGGATCTCGTTCAACTGCCCTCCACGTTGTCCCAATTGCAAAGCAAATTTCGGTCGAAGACTAACTTCTCTCACATTCAACGTCTGCATAATATGTTGTACTCGTATGGCGCTACTGTGATCGAGATTGTACGCCGAAAGGAGTTTGGTGAGATTATTGGAGCATGATCTACCACCTATCACTCACCCCTGAGCAGCGCGGTTCTTTTACCAACGGGCGCAGTCAATTCTAGAGGTCATGGCGAAACTCTCGTGCGTGACCGTATCCTTTTTACTGTGATGCGAGACAACAACGTTTTACAGTGCGAACGAGAGGAAACGTCGCCAGGTATACCGCGGCGAAGTACATGGTCAACTGCCATTCGATACTCGGGGTATGGATGATCCCGTGCCCACCATCGATTTTTCACCTTCCGGAGGTAAAGATTCGGCATATTTGCTCGAAAGGGAAGACGTGGATGGTAAGTCCGTCCGTGTTGAGCGAGAAAAGGGAATCGTAACTGATTTGCGACAGCCTTTTTGCAAGTGGTGCACGACTTGGAGGAATACGCACGGTCAAGTTCAGATCCAGCGATGCTCAACTCCATGCAAGAATCACGTTCCGCACTCGAAAAGCTTGTACAAAAAATGGACAACCTCGAAGCGGGCTTCGACCGTATAGCGGAGCGCTCGTGTAGGTTATTTGTCGAACCCTCTCGATGGTCTTCTCACGTGGGCATTTGCAGTGCTTTCCGCTTCTCGATTATCAGCGTCCCGAAGGAAGCGTGTGTTTTCCTTTTCAGTCTTGCTTCGATGACGTCGCTCACACCGTCGTAGTTACGGAAGCCGACGAGAAGGCTTTTCAAGAGCTTTCAGAACAACTTCACAATGCTGAAGAAGCCAAAACTCGATTGGAACACACTATGCAGCAGGAACGAACCGCACTCCAGGCAGAGATACATCGACTGAAGCAGGACGCCCAAAATGCCGAGCTCGCTGTTCAAGCCGAGCGTGAAAGAGCTGACACGCTAGAACGCGAGCTACACCAGGTCAAGGCGCAGATAGAGAGCGAAGTGTCCGTGCGACGGATTCTGGAACGGCGAAATTCGGAACTGGCACAGGACGTGGAGGGACAGCGTCGAGAGCGTGCCAAGGCACTGGGGGATACGACCGAGCAAGCGAGGGTAGCAGATGCGCTTCGACAGGAGCTTGCGCAGGTTCGCGCGCAAGCGGAGGAAGTGAAAACGCTCGAAGCCAAGAACTCGTCCAAAGTCGGCCAGCTGTTGGAGGAACAGACGGTGACGCTACGGAACCTCGAAGAGGCGCGTTCGCGCGGGGAAGACTTGGAGGGTCAAATACAGACGGCGAGGGCGGAAAACGAGGAAGTGCACCGGATGTTGAAAGAGTCAAATATGGAAAAGGATCGACTGCTGAGAGCCCAGGCGACGGAGCACGATCGGATGCTTCGAGATCATATTGCCGAGGCGGACGGCGATCGTGCAGTGCTGGAGCACCAGTTTTCGGAACTGAGAGAGCGACTCGAAGATGCGAATCGACAACTGAAAGAGGCTCAAGGCAACGTGGAGCTGACGAATGCGGACGCGGTGGGTTTGCGAGAGGAGCTGCAACGCGTCGAGCACGAACTGCGCGAGACGAGACGTGCCGAGCGCTTGCTGCTCGAGGACGTAAACTCTGGACGCGTCTCGCAGGCCGACCTCGAGCAGAACTTGGAGAACAGTGGGCGACTGTTGGCGCAGATGCTCGACGTGGGGATCGCGTTTCGAAACGCTCACTCCAAGGCGCTGTCGATGGTGCGCGCGTATACGACTCATCCAAACGCGAAACAAGGGCAAAACCAGAACGGTCATACACAGGTGGTAGATCCGGTGTTTTCTCCACCCCCTTTGTTGCGTCACGATGTGATCGTGGAAGAACTATCGCCAATCGATCCATCGGACCCTGTCGGAGCGTTAGAGCTCCTACGGGCGTTTGACCACGACTACTTTCTGGATGCCGTCGCCAAAACTGGAACTGTCATTCGAAAATGGCAGAAGCAGTGCAAGGAATATAGGGAGCGTGCCAAGGGCAAGATATCATTCCGAAATTTCGCCAAGGGAGATCTTGCCTTGTTTCTCCCTACTCGAAATTCGGTATCGAAACCTTGGGCGGCGTTCAATGGTGCGTGTCCTTGGCTCGAAGTACAACCGTTGTGGGGTAGTCTGATATACGTTTACTTTATGTACACAGTATCGTTTCCCCATTACTTCCTGTTGGCCACAGGTCATTTGGCGGAACAGTTGAAGACACGAGAATGGATAGTCGCCCGGATTACATCCATCACCGAACGCGTGGTCGACCAAAAGGTAAAGATCCTAATACTTTTCCTCCCGTGTCTCATCTCGTCTTCACAGGACCCGACGAGTAATCCGTATGGCCTAGGCGATGGCATCAAGTATTACATGCTGGAGGTCGAGGACTGGACGCAATCTAGTCAAGTCAACAAGCGAAGACCTAATTTGCGCAAGGTTTCGGCCGTATCCGATCCAGAAAGCGAACGCAAAACGACGGTTGCTGTGCCAGAGCAACCACCAATTCCTCCAGGGCCGCCTCAAGCACAGGTGGAAGATTCGTTCAACCCCACGAAACCGCCCACCTCGCATTTGTTCCCCGCGCGTCCGCGGGCAAACTCCACCCCTTCTGCTGGACCCTCGTCGCTGTCACGACTACTTGCTCAGGCCTCGCCCGAACCATTCGAGGAACCCGCGTCAGGGGTCGTCCCCTCACCAAAAGCTGAGGCGCCCACTCCCCCTCGCCTGCAGCCCTCTTCCCCGCCACAGCCACAGCCACAACCGCCACCGTCATCTCCATCGCTATCGCCCAAAGTACCACCTGTGTCACCACCTTCGGTTCCTCGGCCTGCAAGCTCTAGTCCATCACATCCACGCACTCTGTCGCCATTGCGACCAGGCTCACGTGCATCCCGGTTGTCGACGACATCCAAGATGTCCTCGGTACGGCCACCCACGTTGGCGACGGTCACGAGCTCGCCGAGTGCAGTGAAGGCCGCAGCGACGACAGCATTGACCGAACCTACATTCTCAGCACTCCCGCTGTCGTCCGAAGCTGCTTTGCTTGCGGGTCCGCCATCGCCTTCGGAGTCGTTCTCGGACGGGATGTCGCAGCTGTCGATGCACAGGCGACGGACAGCGTCGTATCATGTCGCGCGGGCGTCGCCTTTAGGTTCGGGGACTGGCACTGGCGGTATCCCGGGTGCATTACCACACACCCCGACGCGCGCTCAGACATACATGCCGCCACCCCAGCCGACGGCGTCGAGCACGCTAGCAACGTTTGCAAGCAACTGGGTCGTTCCATTTGGGAGACGGAAAAAGCCTGACGCCGCGGCTGTACCCACTCCGGCGTCCCCATCGTTGACGGAGACCAGCACGGGGACTGGGAACGGCCAAGTGTACTATGACGCTCCTTCTGGAAGTGCACATAGCAGAAGCAGGGACGTGTCAGCTACCGAGATGCTAAGACGGTTGTGAAGGAGGCGTTGACGCCGGACCTTTACACTCGGTTGGTGTGGAGGTAATTGGTAATGGTTTAATCTAAATGTTTTTTCACTTTGTCCCTGCTCTCTCATACTCACCCAATGCATGAATACACTTGTTTAAGCACTTAAGACGTTGGAGAAGATATTGCTGGAGATGCCCTTGGTCCGTGCGGGGAATGAGACTTTGTAGATGGAGATCCGGCGATGATTTCAATCTCTTCAGACCCTGGTGTGCGGATTGGGAAAGTGAGCTGCTGAATGCTTTTATGAACCCGGGGCCATGACTGAGCGTCCCATCGCGAAAGTGGACGAGACACATCACCATCACTGGTAGTAGGAACCCACAGACGTTACTTCAAGCAAGCATGCGCTTGTTAGGGAGGGACCAACACGATCCTGTGGTAGGAGAGGACGACCTACGGTACGGACGACGCTATATCCCGCTCGTTCAAGTTCAAGCTAAGGCCTGCCACCTCACCGCTGCCTCGCGCTGGTCGGACCGCCATCTCGGCACCTTGCGGTTCGTCGTCGAGACCTGGCAGAAGGCTGGAAGATGCCACTTCGGTCTATCACCCATCATGGATGGAAAGGTAGCCACATCCTCGGCGATGACACTCGCCGCGTCTATCGGACAGTGTGCAAACGCTCAATTATCGTGATACCGACCAGCTACCCAGTCGAATGGTTTTCAGAGTCTAGAGAGCTGGATGATGCTGGATGACCAACCGGACGTCGTCCAGTCTGCAGACTTGTGTGAAGCACTGAACCGTAAGTCTTCAGCGGGAGCCTCCTGGGCAAGAACTTGTAGCATTCTGACATGTGCTGCACGTGATGCATCGATGTATCATCAATCGTTCGCTGGCGGAAGATTACCCGCAACGACCACGAGACTGGCAGGAAATACGTTACATGCTGCACGGGAGACGGATTTTGCACTCCGAGGACATTGTCCTCGCTGACATGGTGACTCACTGACTCCGACAGGAATGAAGGCCGATGGCACCTGCGGCCCAATCCCCACCCTAGGTCTGGGGCCTGGAAAGCTGCCGTTTTGAGTGACAGCGACACCTTGGGACAATGAGACCTGGACATATTACTACGTACCGGGACCGAACTCGGTCGTTGACGTCAGAGCAGGGCGGTGGGAAAAGTTGATGTTTGTCTACCCGACAGTGAGTTCAAAGTCCCAAGTTCATTTCCTGGTTTAGTTTCCAGTTGACCAACAGTAGGTGCGACCCGGCGAGTGCGGGGTACCTGGTAAGACTACTCAACTGAGTTAATGAATGTAGGGAGTTGGGCGGGTTTCCCGCGCGCCAAGGGTTATAAAGACCTGCAGCCGAGCGCACAAGTGTCCCTGAATACATCTGCCACCTTCGCTCCATCTCCGTAAATTTTCAAAAGTGGCGGTATGGGTGCCGGTGGTGCTGCTCTTGCAGGTCGGGAAACTTCGTTGGCGCATCTCATCGACCCGAGGAGAAAATGGTACAATAACAGGCGGTCAGTACTCTGTGTCGTGGTCATACTTCCCTACGCTGACTCACATGGTGACAGATTGATTGTTCTCCATGCGTGGATCGTCCTTTTGTACGTCTGCAATAATCCTCACTCGTCGCATTATTTCTCTGATATTGTCATACCTCTCTCAGTCTCATCACGTCGTCTACAAATGGTTACGACGGTAGTATGATGAACGGTTTGCAAGTTTTAGGTCAGTGGGAGTCTGCTTTCGGCAATCCATCTGGTTCCAAGCTCGGTTTGCTCAATGCCATCCAAGTGAACATCCATGTTAACGAGCTCTGTTATTATACCGCTGACCATGCGTTCGTAGAACGTTGGAGGGTTGGCTGGTTATCCCTTTGCCCCCTATGTGTCCGATGGTCTTGGGCGTCGTCGGGCCGTGTGGTTGGGTGCAGCCATTATGTGCATTGCTACTGCCGTTCAAACCGCTTCGCAATCTGTTGGCATGTTCATTGGCGCTCGTTTCTTGATCGGATTTGGCCTCACTTTCGCAGGTTCGTAAAGGTCTAGCCGTCCAGTACTTTGTGCTAAAGCAAATTTGCAGCCAACGCGGCCCCCATGTTGGTTACGGAAATCTCATACCCTCCATATCGCGCTCCTTTAACATCCATGTATAATTCTCTCTGGTATTCTGGTGCTATCATGTAGGTTTGTTTTTCTCACTGACGCGCCCGCATGCTACTATTCATAACTCACAACAACCACCATTAGTGCCGCTTGGACAACTTATGGTACCTTCAAGATTAACAGCACGTGGGCATGGCGCTTGCCATCACTGTTGCAGGGCATCCCTTCAATTTTACAACTTGCCCTGGTACTATTTGCACCTGAGTCGCCTCGATGGCTCGTCAGCAAGGGGCGCGAAGCTGAAGCGCTTCAGATTCTTGCCTACTACCACGCTGACGGCAATGAGTAAGCGTTCGCGAAAACGAACGTTTTCTTCGCTGACAAGTCCGCCATCAGATCAGCTCCCCTCGTGCAGTATGAGTTTCAGGAAATCAAGGCTGCGATCGAATTCGACCGTACGGTCTCTGAAAACGTCGGCTGGAAGTCACTCATTGCGACTCCTGGCAACCGTAAGCGGATGCGCATCATCATTGCCATTGCCTTCTTCTCGCAGTGGTCCGGTAATGGTCTCGTCTCGTACTACTTGAACAAGGTCTTCGACCAGATCGGCATCACCGGTAAAGGTACTCAACTACTCATCAACGGTATTTTGCAAATCTGGAACTTGGGGTGGGCGATGTACGCCTCTTTCATGGTCGACCGTCTGGGTCGTCGCCTACTCTTCTTGCTCTCTGCCGGTCTGATGACTCTATTCTACATGGCACAAGCTATTTGCTTTGCGGAGTATGCCAAACACGGGACCGTTGCCGCTGGACATGCCGTCATTGCATTCATTTTCCTCTTCTATGCTGCATATGACATTGCGTTTACCCCCCTCATTGTCTCCTACACGGTCGAGATCTTGCCATATAGCATCCGTGCGAAGGGGTTCAACGTTTTCGGCTTTGTCATTTCCCTCGCCATCATCTTTAATCAGTACGTCAACCCGATCGCACTGGACGCCCTCGGATGGAAGTACTACGTAAGTCGCACTCGACGTCCATTTATGACAGACGGCCATACTGACAGCGCACCCGACGGATCTAGCTCGTGTACGTCTGCTGGCTCGCGTTCGAGTTCGTCTTCTTGTGGTTCACCGTCGTGGAGACCAAGAACCGGACGTTGGAGGAGACGGCGGCCTTGTTCGATGGCAAGGACGCCATCGATCAGATCACACACCAGGCCGAGGCGCACGAGGTGCGCGAAGATTGCGAAAAGCATTCCAGCGGTCCGGAAGGTGCATGATACCCACGTCTTTCCACCTACCCAGGTCTCTCACTGCCATAACTCGGCAATTACCCTCATTCATTTATCTGGTTGTTTTCTGCTCTGGAAGTCGCTACTCTATCGTCGATCATTACTACCACATCCACGTCTCCCAACTGTACGATACTTTCCGAAAGATATCAAATTCAGTCTCGTTGCGCGTCACCAATATATGGTCGTATCATCTCTGACAAAATGATTTCACGCCGCGGTCCACGTTGAGTTGCAGTGCATGTCGATGTCCCTCAGACCATCAAGGGATTGACGGTCATACCGCGGCTTATCCACCAATCGGACCAAAAACCGACGTGTCCTCAGGGAGGGACTGCGTGCAGTAACACACCATCACTCACCACAGCATTCAAGGATCGAGACCGTGTTTGCACGGGAAAAAGAAGGGGCGGGTAAGGGGAACGATGTTGACACAGATCCCATACCATCGCCGAGTCGCGCTCCGGAATTCCCCTCCTCCCGGCCGGTCGTCCCGTCCGCGTCTCACACGACGACGTCGTGTTCCCTGAGTCGATTCCGCAGTCTCTTGATGTGGTGTGGGGATTAGAGTTTGGCGAGTGCGGGGGGAACGTCAAGGTGGGGGCCCCCGCCTCCCAGGTCGTAGAACCGAGGTTGCAGTCATGAGTGCGCGCTGTTCTTTCATCAGGCTGGGCCACGGATTGAAGATGCCCGTCGTCGTGATGCGTCCACGCCAATGCAAGCATTGGAGGGCTTGATGGCCCACGGGCGAGCGCTCGTACTCCCCATACCATACGTCCCCGGCGCGGAACCGACCGCGTCTACGAAAGTGCCTTGAGGTTATTTATGTACCGTCCAAGGATGGAAAACCCTCCGTGATCGCCCTATCTTTCCCCGCCCAATGCCATGACCACATATCTGGCCCTTGGAAACGCAACGTGCGTTTCATAACGCGCAAAGACGCGACGCTCGCAAAACGGGCGAACAGCAACGGCACGGAGCGAATCAAACGAGTTTTTCGGACCGCAGTAGCCCGGACAGGTCGCACAGCTTCTTTTCGATCGAGAAAAACTTTTGGACGGTTGTCAGTGCGAACTGGCTGCGAGGTTAGTTGATGGGCATATGATCGACCCGATAAAGCCCGAGGAAAGCGGCAAGGACCAACGAGTGAAACCACGATCGAGAGACCCTGGAGCCATGACTCACGGTCGTTAATAACCGGGTCGTAGTGCGGACTCGACGACGTTCCACATTCCGCACTAGCGCCGTCTGCCGTCACGACAGGACCTTGCGGATCGCGTGACAGAACGTCGTGGCAGACCGGATGTACAGGAAGCTGCACAACTTGACTGTCGAAGTCATGTCAATCCAGCTTGTCTGACCGCCAGACCCGCTCTTAGATCGATGACGCGAATGTCCCAACCTCTTCGAGTCCCCGAAAACATTAAGTCAACGTAGTATATGGACAAACCTACTTGTGACAAAGTGGCGGAAAGGTGTGAGCGAGAGACAAAGGATAACAAGTACAGGGAACGAACGGATCAGGCTATCTTGCCAATGAGGAATAAGGATGGCTACGAAGGACGGGGAAAACGACGCGAGCAAGAGATCCACGACACCATTCACCACTCGGGAAGTACGGTACACGGTAAGGGACAAAAAGCCAAAAAAGAAGTGGCTGAGAGTCTCCGCCCAAAGGAGATCAACGATATGACTGCGTCGTCCACAGGAAAGGGTCATGTCCGGGGTGAACGAATAGATACGTAGGGACTGTGATGTGGTGATCGCTTTCCTTGCCAAGGTACCATGCAATATGGCACCTTTACCTCGACCTCTTCTTCAACCAATGCTCCATCACGTTGCTCAGTTCTGGTAGCCCCCTCAACAGAGTGGGCCGGTGCGAGGCTTGTCGTCGCTTCCATCATTATGAACCATCCTTCAGCAAGATATTGCCAGCCGCGACCGGGACGACCGAAAAGAAAAAATAATTAAAGAAGGGAGAATAAACATGAAACTGGGTCAAGAAAGATGAAGGATGGCTCCACCTGACTCAGCCAGTCTTGCTATTCCCCTTCTTCTGTTTGCGAGGTGGCGTCACCGGTCGCCCCATGTTCATGCCTCCATACGGGTACTTGGCTTTTTTCTCGGCGGGTTTAAGAATCTTTTGACCGCGTCACCAAGTCAGCATATAAAATGATCACGTGACGACTCACTTGAAAGGAGCACAGCAGGGTCTCATCGACGCTCATCATGGCGCCAGCATTGTCAAATTCTCCACAGTAATTCGGTGCTGAGAATAGTGTGACAAGATGTCGTTTCGCGAAGAATTCGTAACCATCTTCCACGACCTGTCACGTGTCAGTGACAAGCGATATTAGGGCGTGCAGCAGCAACGTGCCTGATGTGCTCTGCAAATGAGGTCCATGTCATGCTTCTGTAAAAATCTCGAGACGACGTCTGGTCCAAACGTAAACGAGACGCCACGGTCATTTTCCGACCACCCAGTTATGTCTTTGTCCGGATCTGACCATAGAAGGTCACAAAGTAGTCCTGCACGATCGAAGTGAGATAGACCTGGGTGCATACAAGAAGTGGACGCACCGGTGTCTGGGACGTCTGTCGGTCTCATCACCCTTCGTATTTGCTCCATTGATTGAAGATCGGGAGACAATCCGCCGTGCATGGTGAATATCTTCTCGTCGATGATGGCAGCGATGGGTAGACAATTAAAGCAATCAGTAAACGTTTTCCATAGCTTGATGTTGTACCGCCGTTTGCCTAGGCTCCGTTTTCAATATCGACCACGCCTCAGGCGGAGATGACGAGGACGACGCACATTCGTCATAAAAACCATAAATTCGGTTAATGCTTGCACACTCGTGATTTCCACGAAGGATGAAGAAGTTTTCGGGGTACTTGATCTTGTATGCGAGGAGGAGACATATGGTTTCGAGGGATTGCTTACCCCGGTCGACGTAGTCGCCGAGGAAGAGGTAGTTTGCTTCTGGTGGGAAACCACCATACTCGAAGAGTCGTAAGAGGTCATAGTATTGGCCGTGGATGTCACCTGTCAGGGGTGCCAGCGTGTATGAGTCATAACAGAGAACGCCCACGGTACGGAACCAACGAGGGGACGAACCACAAATCTTGATGGGTGCTTCTAGTTCCAATAGAATGGGCTGGTTTATGAAGATCTCGCGTGCTTTCGTGCAGAGATACTTGATTTCGTACTCTTGTAGTTGAACCGGCTTGCCAGGTCGGTTACCACGCACTGTCATGAAAAAAAAAGAGGGGAAAAAAGTAGTTCTCGTCAACATGACTGTTCGAAAACCAGGACGGGGTCGGGGGGGTAAGAATGCGCGGGAGTTACTTGGGGGACGCAGCGCTCCATCCTAGACGACTTTTTTCCACCGACCCACGCCGACGCATTGCGACACTGCCGCATGCTGCGCTAGCAACTCCACCATGACGCCCTTTGCCCACGCTCGGAAGCGCCTTCCAGAAACCCCTACGAGGATGACGCCAGCAACGTTTGCATGTCCTCCTCCAGCCCCCTGCAACTCCCGAACGCCGACCGAACCGTCATGAGGCACAGGCACACGCCACCCACCTTCTAACAATCGGTCGATGACCGAGTCCAGGTCGATCTCCGTCGCAGAATCTGCCATGGTGTGGGGTCGTCTTCAGTATGGCGTCAATGAGCGAGGCACGAATGGTGGTGGTGGTAGCGTTGATCCCTTACGGCTGCGCTACGGGCGAATTTTGGTGAGAGGGAGACGCTTGGGCGATGGCTTTTTACGGACGGCTGGCAGAACCAGGAGGAGGAGGAAAAAACTGTTGAGAAAAGAGAATCGATGAGAGTACGGATACAAGATAACGGAGGAGCTCGTTTGATGCGACGATGGGCCAAAGGAAAAAACCGAACGTGGTATACAGCAAAAATCCGTGGGAAAAATACAAGCGTCCCTTTTTTATTCATTATCCCGCGAAAATAAAACATGCATATGCTCGCTTGCTATGTAAAGACTCTAGTGTATGGGTCATGCAATCGTCCGTCCGTTATGTGACTGCGAAACGAATCAAGAAGGCCCGGACGACCGTTGTCCAGACCCATCTTGCGGCTGCGTGCGTCGCGTACGACGCCGCCGTCGCCTGAGTCATCATCAGCCGGCCAGCCGACCATCCAGTGCAAAAGAACCGACCTTGGAAACATCGGCCCCTTTGGCATCGGCCGTTGGTCGATGTCCAATGCGATGTTAGTCCCTGCATGGAGCGCCTGCAAAGGCAATCAGATTCACATCGTCTGATTTGCAAACCGCATACCTCGATCCATTCAACGACGGCAGGTACGTCAAGCGCTTGCAACAAAAATTGCTCTCCTTCCAGCCTCACTCGGATCACGTTTTTCCGCTTCAGATAATCATTCCCCAGACCGCTCTCCGCGTGCTGCAGGGTATATGCGCGTAATAGATCCGACATGCTGGGTTTGGGTATTTCGCCGTTGCGCAACGGTGCCCGCCCCGTCACCGCGGGCAAAAATGCGAGTCGCGAAGCCGAGCGACGTTGCGGCAGCGGGACTGACTGTTGAGCCGCCGGAGTCGCACGTCCCACGGACTCGTGCGACGACGACGAACGGCTGTCTTGCACGTCGACGGGTAACAGCTCGAGCTCACGGGACTGGCGACGCGAACTTTCCCCAGTACTCGCTTCAGGTCGCATAGTGTTGGAGTTCCGAAATGGAGACAAGAGGCCCGCAGCCGATACGCGTTTCGCATGCCTAGGTGTGGAGATCACCGTAGATTGGGTTGTCATCGACGATTGAGACCCGGCTCTTCGCCTTACAGGGGGGTCAGACGGCGATCGGGACGTGGACACCGACGGTGTGACAGGTGTCTGCACTTCGTCGATCCCGAGTTTCGCTGGCCTTTCCACCTGCTCTTCTGGGACTTTCTTCTGTATGCGAGGGGGCTTTGGACCAGCCATATCACCGACGCCAACGTGCTTTTCCCACCAGTCTCCGAGAACACCTGCACCGCTAGCACCGGGAGGGCACTTGTATACCCGAAACGTAGTCCCTTCCAGTTCGCACACCACACGTCTCCACTTGCGGTCCTTTGCTTGTACACCAGGGGAACTAAACTCCATCTTGCGAGGCATGACGGCTATGAGGTACAGGGAATTGCTATAAGGCGGTAACCGCTCTCGCCCCTCATCCTCACGTGGCGCAATGCGAGTTTCCTTTGGGAGTGGATCGAATGTAGGATACGGTGGAGGGTCAGAGGTAGGGTGAAAACTGGGCATAGAAGTGCGTCGGAGGAGACGTCCGATCGCCTCTGTGTCGCTTTCCTCCGATTCTTCGTGATATTCGGGTGTATTTACCGAAGCTGACGCTATGTTGGACCCCACCGTTTCCCTCGGCCTGACCGGCCACTCAGCACGCCGAGTAGAACCGAGGTCGAACATGCTCCGAGAGGCGGTATGGTAAAGACTCGGCTTGCGTTCCAACCGGGTTGCAGGTATTCGAGGGTTATGATCCGAAACATGCTGTTGAGCAACATCTTCTACATTAGTTATGCTGGGAGAGAATGAATACATTGCTAGAGAAGTCGACGATGACGCGATATCAATTGACTGAACGTAGGTCTTGGAACAATGGACGTCGGTAAGGGTTGGTCCCTCTGGAGCCGACTCAGGAGAAATAGGGCTTTCAGCTGGAGATTCGTCCCTTATGGGACGCTTCTGTGAGCTTTTGAGACCATGAGGAGAGGATGGACCGGGGCAAGGCGGTTCATCGTCTTCGTCGTCACTTTGGTGAACGCTCGAAGCGTCAACAAATTCTTCATCGCCTTCGTCGCCGTCTTCTTCGTCGGAATCCCCTAACATCGCATTTTCGTGATCCGATTCGCATTCAGTGTTACTACGACCATGTCTAGACAGCGAAGGCATGCTTCGTAGGCGTACCCTCTGCCTTGGGGATAGGTCAGGGACAGGGGGTGGTGACGGTAATGCGGGTAATTTGAGTAAAGGCATGGGTTGTCGTGTGATTATCGAAGGTGATAACCGAAGACCACGTTCCGTCGTGAGATGGAATGGCGGTGGAAAGGGGGCGCTGTGATGAGGTAACAAGCAGGGGCGCTCCTGAATCATGTCCGAAGTGGCGTCCCCGGGAGCTGGAAGTGAATAGGATCTGGAGCGGATACACGGAACAGAGGAAGTCGATGGAGCGAGGTCAGCAGATGCGTTCGTGAGAGTGTCATTATGGGAAAGGTCATCCCCCAAAGGTCGTGGCGTGTCATTATTCGGCATGTCTTGCACAGCTTCCTCGTCAGGTGTCAATCCTGTGGAGACGCCGATCTGTGGCGGGACCTCGGGACTCAACCCAGGAGATCGGGCAAGCTGTTTGAGGGACGTGTTGGACCGCAAAGACAATGGCGCTGAAGCAAGCAGGTTTCCGGGGTCGTCAACTGGAACGTGGTCCCCTGGGCATGTCTGATCACGAAAGGACAGTGGCGCGACATCGTGACAAGTAAAGGTCGAATGAAGTGGCGTATTGCGCAATGAATCCCAAGTGGAGTGACGTCGAGGCCGTGAACAAGGTGAATTTCTGGTTGGAGAAACGCCTTGAGACGAATCATCGGCATCCATGGCATTAGTGCTATTTTCCACCCTAAGCCCAATGAGATGCGATATGTCTGGCTTGCGCAGGAGGTCTACGGAAGAGTGCGCACGCCGAAAGTCTTGTGCGGGTATGGTGACAGGGGAGGAGACGTCTTTCGACTTCTCACCACTTTTACGACCGCCTAAAGCGAGTTTCTTGAAGAAGTGGAGTGCTCGGACCTTGGCGGCAGAAGTGAGCAGTCAAATTTGAAACGAGACGAGCGTTCAAGGGGTAAGAGTACACATACCTGGAATGGCGACGTACGTACCGGCGTCTGGTCGCAAGGAATTTGGTCCATTGTAGTGGTCAACATGAAAGGAAAGAATCCAGTGCTATCAGAGGGCGGACACGTTTTCGAGGAACCGAGATTAGTTTAGTCAATTTCCGTGCAGTTCAGGCTGTGACTCGGACTCGAGACAGCGTAAAGTTTCCGAGGAACAAGCTACGCTATGGCACGCTGAGAGCTGACGGAAAAGACAGCCAGGGGTCCAGTGGGCGAGCAGATGTTGGTCAAGCTCGCAAACCACGCCGAACAATGGAGGACATGGGTGAAAAAGCAAACCTGAGGAGTCGAAGCGGGTCGGTAACACAGTATATAAACGGGCTAAACTTAACATAGGGTCGTTCTTTTTATGTCCACGACCACTTGATGGCGAAACCACGAGTACATGGCAGTCGTATTAACCTGAATGTAAGCCCATGGATACCCGTCGCGACATGCTATGCGCAGCACCTGAATCAGCGCAAAATCAGCGCAAAGGGACATTCACAGCTCGCACGATAACAAGCCACATATCCCCGAAAAGCGCTCCATTACCAAATCGCCACCTGCCAGAGGGGCGGAAATGGATTCTGGTTATCTGTGGCGTTGCGACAGGTCGTCCAAGTCGTGCCAGGTACGTGACGTCACTGGTCACTCGCTTCGTCGGCTGTCCGTCCTCGACGTCTCGACGACCGCTGGCAGAACGTTCTTCTGGATGATGCACGGACTTGCGGAGACCAATGAAAAACTAGACACAGCTTTTGATCAATCCTCGGTGTCCCGCTTTGTCCTTGCCGCACTACGTGCGCGACCGCTGGATTCATTTCAGCGGCTCTCGCTTTCTCTCCTTCGACCTCGACCATGGGAGCAGAATGAAGCGTTTCACCGACCAGGCGCGATTACCAACGGTGGAGTTTCTCGAAACACCTGATGGGCTGAGTGTTGCGGCAGCAACGGCTGGTACGGGCGCCCCGCGCTGGCCACATGCATACGCTGCCGTAACGCCACTGGACCGCTGGTCGCGCAGGATAAATTGGAGAAAACCGGGGTGTTCCCAGGATGCCTCATTCAACCCGGTTTGAAGCTCAGGAGCCCACGCGTGTGCCTTTATCTAACCTAAGAGTATGATTCAGTGTGACGCGCCGTTCGACATCAAGTCACCATCAATCGTCCACGGATGCCATCGGAACGTCTATGCTCTTAACTGCGCCCATCATGCCTGGCGAGTTCTTGCTCAGAAGTTTCAAGTATTCCGGGAGTCACACTTTCAAGTCTCAGTAAGAGATGTCGGTATGACCACGACAATGGATCCACAGGGTGGTAGAAATGGCTGTTTGATGATTCTTTCGTAGCTAGACGACTTGAAGTGCACTTTTTTGGTCGATGGATCGATCAGCGCTCGGCAAGCGGGTCTTAAGTAATACAGCGAGAATTATTAATGGAGCTTCTCAAGACATTACTGCTGCCAATTGGACAACTTGGAAGGGCCGACAGCTTGCAAATGTGAAAGTATAAGTGGAACACTCAAAGCTATGGGTCTGCCGAGCTCGACACTGCGGTGATGTCTGGTCTGGTAAGTTCTCCCACACATGATGAGTCTCCAAAAAAGGAGACTTTTTCTGTTGTCAGTTCGTTCCCACGTAATATTTATCTCCCCCAACCTCGCGCAGTCACGGTGACTGATCTAGTCTCGAGCCGTTTTGGCCAATTTTGGAAGCGGGTGCTTTCTGGCGACAAAACTTTTGGACGGACGTCTGGTTCGAGACTACAACCGGTCACGAATTGCGGAGGTTGTCTGAGCGTTTCAGATTACTACTACTTGTAGTGTTTGAGATGTTGGTAACGCCACAATCCCGATACCAAAATAACTTTGGCTGCGACTCCCTCGGAAAAGTCGACCTCCGCGTCTCGTTGAG
>JBBPTR010000066.1:0-43259 GCA_038094255.1 Porphyrellus aff. niger
CCTCAGAACCTCCTCAGTCTAGACTTCGGTCTATCTCTCTAGTCCTCTTAGTCTGCGTCTACCTGACGCAATCCTAGTCCTTGATCTCCCCTTTGTAGTTGTTGGTCTCTTCGTGAGTATCACCTACAAAGACTCTCCAGTTACTAGACCTATGTCTGCGTAACACATACTGATGTTACGTCCTTTGCTATCAGCCAAGGGTGAATTATAACAGTAACAGCAACAAAAAGAAACTGAAAATCAACAATTTCATGGCAGGCAAACCCTTACCCAGCATACTCATTGACTATCCCTCCCAGTATGCCATGAATAAAATCTTAGCCTTCAAATTTGTTAAATTATGGTATTTTTCCCCAGAAGACTACTGTGATGCTGTGAAACATATAAAATCAGACATTGATGATGCCTTCAGGATATCATAATCCAGTGATATCCTCACTCTCTACCTGATTGCATCAGTCAAAGTCTCCCACAATGCTTAATCCAACCAAAATCTCTCCTTAAGTGAGTTCCTGCAAGCATAGACAACATTCCTACACTACATAAAACAGGCCACCTGGCCAAAAAGCATGTCAACATGCTTGCCATGTTTTTCTAGAACCTTAAGAGTTGCCCTCAATACTACACTTCTCATGGAGACTTGATCATTCTTGGAATGATCATATCTCAATGCCATGGTAATCAAATTTGTAATAAGATGCTTATTACCCTGGTAATGGTTTGGGCTATTATTGACCCTACAAGAGTTTAAGCCGATCCCTTTTAGTTCTTTTACAAATAACAAGTCTTTCCAAAATGATTTTACATTGGGACAATTTTTTGAGCCACTGTAAGAGACTGGCTTAGAAGGGAAGAAAAAGAAATACTTGAGAAAGAGAAAGAATAATCGGTGAGCATATAGGAAATATGGGTTAGCATTTATACCTGACTGCATGGAAAGCAGCCAGGTATATCCTCTGACCCATATTTTATATATGCCAACTGTTTGTTCTTTCTTATTCTCTACTGTTCTTGAAAATTCCTTTTTCTTCCTTTCATGGATGCTTTCTTCTCTAAGCCATTCTCTTATATGGCTTATACATCTATCTCTTCACCATATATATAAATAGACACCATGTATACTATGTAACCCCAGTGTCTAGCAACCAATCTGAAAGGCTATGGCAAGGAGTGAGACCCTTCATTGTTATTGCTAGTATCTCCAGCATGGTTGCCTTAGACCTTTATACCATGGTGTCTGTTTGCAATCCCTTACCCAGATTCATCAGACCATTTCTTATTGTTACCAGCAGTAACCAGAGTCCCATATGGGTGAAGGCTGCATTGTCAGGTGCTGTTAGATTCCAGAGTATTGCTAGAAGCTACACTTCAGTGTAATGTAAGCCTTCTTTGAGAGATGATCCTTTCCACTCCAATGAACAGGAGTTATTCTTTCCATTTGGCATGTGCTATCTGGACAATCTAATCACTCGCTTCTCTTCTGGTTAGTGGAACTCTATTAGGGAACCTTCTGGAGGCTTTCTGGGAACTCCTGGAGAAGCTTCTGGAATGACCCCAGCATCTGGCACTGATTTCTAGCCAGTCAGCTAACTAGGTACTCCTCATAACCAGTCCACAGTCCATTTCCTGTTATTTTGATTCATTTTCTTTTCATGATATTTAATATGCTTTTCTTTTTAGTGTGCCATGGGAGTTAGCCTGGTTTTACCTCTGATTCCTATTTCCAATGTCAACCATTGTTCTCTTGTTCCATTGTATTCTCGAGAATTCCATCCTCCTTTCTATTTGAGAACACTTTTACTCTCCTAGGCCATTCTTTCACATGATCCATGCCCCCTATCCCATAGTATAAATATGTACCCTGTACATTATATATCCACAAGTTGGTTCTACACAATCTTAGTGTCAGTGACCAGCTAACCCCCAGGGACTTTGGCAATAAGTGAGACCTTCAACATTACTACTAGGGTCTTTGGCATGGTTACCTTGGACCTTCATATCATCATGTCCGTTTTTACCTGGATACATCTGACCACTTACTATCAAGAGGCTAGAGTCCCATATAGGTGAAGACCTCAGAAGACAAGTTCAAGTGATCACTGGTAGCTGTTGTTACACAGATGTGAGTCTAGTAACCAAGGGACCTTCGAGGGTGATACTCACGAAGAGACCAACGACCTCAAAGGGGGATCAAGGACTAAGGAAGCAACAGACGGTTGCTAACTAGGGGGACTGAGGGACAGACCGAAGTCTGGGACTAGAGGACTGAGGGAGAAGTGAAGCTCCAACTGAGGGACTAAGGCAAGTGGGAGCTTGGTCACAAGAGCCACGTAGATTGTGTAGATCAAGTGTAAAGACTACAATACAAGGCAGCAAGGTTTATATACCCAGATAGCTACTAAACAGGGAATAGTGGACAAAAGGGGAAACTAGACCATTGTGAGAGAAATGATCAGGAGAGACGCTGTCCATGTGGAAGTGAAACTTTGTATTAAAGGAGTGACCATATGGTCAGGAATGGTTACCTTGTGGTGGCGATAAAGAAGAGCAGAAATGGAACACCACTAAGGGAATAGAAGGGAGTGACTGTGTGGTCAGGAACGATACCTTGTGATGACTAGAGAGAAGAGTGGAAATGAATGTCACTAAGGAGAATCAATAGGAACAATGGTAAGTACTGGACTTAGAAGAAGGAAGAAAGAGCAAGGTAAGTTGTATTGATAGAGACTGGGAAGGATCTCTAGGTCACATGGGATGGAAATGAAGAGAATATGACAGTGAATGAAGAAAACTGTAACAGCTATCACTTCAGCATAACAATAATGGAGGTTGTTTTCTTCTTCCAGCTAGACAATATTACCAACCTGGCTT
This sequence comes from Porphyrellus aff. niger, assembly GCA_038094255.1. Lineage (NCBI taxonomy): Eukaryota > Fungi > Basidiomycota > Agaricomycetes > Boletales > Boletaceae > Porphyrellus > Porphyrellus aff. niger. The sequence goes on from JBBPTR010000066.1 coordinate 2,872, forward strand.
TGATTAACCTGGTATTTTCTGAGCATATAAAAATGAGCAGAATCTCAATATCAAAAACTGACATGCTATCATTCAATCTCAAAGATCATGACTCGAGCACACTATGAAAATATGTAAACAAGCTTTTGTTTCCATTTCCCAACAAATAAGATCCCTAAACCTTAGTAGAATCTAAAAGCCATAATCAAGGGCTTTCTAAAAATATCAACATTGATTATGTAATTCATTTCATGTCATGAGATATTTAAGGTTGAATCAAGGGTACTCATTGTAATAGTTTTGTTGCTGATATCCCAGGTATCTAAATCTAGTATGAAGTGTATCGTTCTCCTTTGGCCTTGATGACCTCCTGAACCCTCCTAGGCATACTCTCAATCAACTTCTAACACTTGTCAACTCCAATCCTCTCCCATTCCACCTTGACTCTCTCCTAAAGTTCTACAATCCCCTTAGGTAACTCAGGGTACTCTGCCAGTCTTCTTTTAAAGAGAAACCATAGGTGTTCTATTGAGTTAAGGTCTGGAGATTAAGCAGGCCATACCATGACCTCAAATCAATGCTCAGTCAACCACTCCCTAGCTCTCCTACTAGTGTATTTGGGATCATTATCCTGCTGAAAGATAATATTCTTCAGAGATTTCCCATAAGACTCTAGAGATCCTAGGTGTTGATTCCACAAAATCTGTAGGTAAAGATCAGTATCCATCTTACCATCAATCATGCATGCCATGCTAACCTCTTTTAAAGTCATGCAGTTTCATGCCATCAGACTTCACTATTTCTTGTACTACTCTATCACTTTGGCCCTCTCCTGCCTTTTCCCATGCCCACTTTCTACCATCTGACCCAATGTAATTGATTTTGGTCTTGCATTACCATACAACATGCTTCCAATCATCAACAGTCCAGTCCTGGTAACTCAAAGCAAAATCCATCATCTTTTTCCTATAATACTTGGATAACAGAGGATATTTTTTCTTTACCATAGCATTCATACCAGCCTTTTTCAAATGATGACATATGGTTTTGGAGGAGATAGAGTGATTCTTGACATTCTATAGGGTTTGGGTGACTTGGATAGCATTTTCAGCCTTTCCAGTCTGAATAAGCCAAATGGCATGACACATATCAGTAGGAGTGATGATGGATGGATAACCACCAGATGGTTTGGCAAGGTTAGGACAGAGTTTGGATGGGATTCTACTGGGTCAATTGAGAACAATGGTGAAAAAACTGAGGAGAGTGCCTCTGCCAGTGCCATGTGTCAGCAATGTGGATGGCAGTCCATTGTTTGACTGTTAATTCCATGAAAGGTCAATGATCAGGCCATTCAAAACTATTCATGAATTCTATCTGTTCCTGTGAAATGATTTGGAAGCCAATCCAAAGAATAGGCCAGAAATCAACCAGATGATTGCTCAGTAGAACAGACCATGGCCAATGCCTGTTCTGACCCATGGTGATCTCAGCAGCCTGAACATTGTTGTGCATGGGGATGAGATCATTGGGATCATCAACTGGGAAATGTCTTGGTGGTATCCACATATTGGGAGTAGTCAATGGTGTGGTATGTCAACCCATGAAATGAGTTTTGGAGAGATAAGGTACATTGATTTCTGGAGGCAAGTGAAGAAGATCTGGAGATAGAGCAGACTTGCTTAATGTACTTTGGAGATATTTAAATGATCACATCAATACATATTCACTTGTTTGATCTCTTGGAATAGATACAGGACTAATTATAGGGTTATCTCCTTGTTTTTCATCAAGTTGAAGGTTGATGGTATGGCTGGGTCCCATGGGCCATCTATTGTGACCTTCCCAAGACCAATCTTTTCACCACAATACTCCAGGGCATGGGCCTCAATTGTTAACCACTCCATACAATGGGATCCTAAAGCATTTGAATCAGCATGTACATAAGAGGCTGATGGTCTCTGCTACCCATGACTTGCAATCCCAGTTTGAGTCAACATTAATGCTGGAATGGTGCTGTGCATCAATACTAGTATAAGCTCAGATGTTTGATGTGTTTACCTTCTCATGTAGCATCATGCTAATGCATCAAGATAATTGAAATGCTTCAGGATTACACTGTTACTTACAATATGCATATTTCTGTCCTTTTCAACTCATGTCCATTACATTCATCACAGCCAATTTGCAATCCATACAGAAATTGAAGCATACTGACCATTGTATGGTCACTACACAACCCCACTATTTTATGCATGATAAAGGACAATGTTAATTATTTCCTTGTATGGCAGACTGAGGCTTTCCTGCATGTCTTTGATGCATATGCTGTTCATCCATGCTACAGACTAGCTGGAGAACTTGTAGTTGGCATGGGGCTGTGTAACACTGACTTGGTCAACATTGAGTTTCAGTGGCTCCAAATGGACCATAGGACCCATTGTTGACTGCAAAAGATGTGTATTGTGTCTTTGCTGGTGTGAACATCTTGCAGCATTTTGACTATGGTGATAGTTCTGCAGTGTGGAAAACCATGCATATAACTAGGAACATTGATGTTGGGAACTCTGGTTTAAATTGCATATAGCTGTATGTCATGTCAATCATGGTGCTGGGATGGACACAAACATTTGGTGACCTATATGATTCAAGTTAAAAGTAGCAACATGTAAATGGCACACCACAGCTCCACAAATGCCTGCAATAAATTGTTTCCCTGTTGTGAAATGTGGACTTGGCAAGTAATCAATGCACACACCATTGTCCACCATGAGGTTTCAATGGCATGGAAATGTCACCTTGCAACTATACACAGTTTGATTTGGCATAGGTCCAAGTGCATAAAGTGGAAGTCCAAGTGTACAATGCACCTAAAATATAAGTGAGTGTGGTAGATGGATGCTATAAGTATAGATTATATAAGATGCAGAATTTCTACTTGAATTACCTTGAAGTAATTGCTCATTCAGACACCATACATCATGTCCTATTGCTTCCCAGAATCTATCCCCCAGCCAGTGATGCTTGAGGGGCTCCTCAAAAAGAGGCTATCACTCAAAGAAGATGGTGTGTTCTTGAAAATCCATCTAGACAACAATCAAGAATTGGTCACCCCCTCACACTACTCTCACCACCTCAAGGGTTTCATATGGAGGGCAAACACCATCTAGCTTGTTCTCTGTTTTTCAGAAGAACTGGAAATGGAAGAACTCCTCCACAATAACCTCATGATGGTCCTTTGGTACATGCAAAATGTACTGAACAAAATGGCTGTTGATGTGGAACATGGAGATCACAACCAACAGTGGCACAGCAAGATGTTCAATGAATACCTTGTCATTGAACATCATGTCATGCATCATGAACCATTATTAGTGTGCAAGTTCAGAAGGTCAAGGGATACCAACTGTTATGCTAATGTGATGGCTGACAATAACCTCCAGAAACTAACCTCCTTGTCTTCCAGGCTTGAGGGTGGTACTCACGAAGAGACACAACAATCTCTACTATGTAAGAGCAAGGGGATGATATAGAATCAACTTAATAGGCAATCACTCATATAGGGACTCTAGCCTGTACTGTGCTGGTTGAACAACAAAAAGGGTTCCACGTATCCTGGTAAGGGATCGGGAACAAAGATAGAGTTCAATGAGTAAGGGTCTTGCCTGAGCTAAGGCTCCTTAAGGCAGTCGCTAGTCACCACGTAAGATTGTGTAGAACTAACTTAGAGTTACAGGGTACGAAGTAGTGCCATATTTATACATAAAGGAAGTGTGCACAGACCAAGGCCTATTAGGGAAAGAGGCACTAAGAAAGGAAAGGCATAATGGGTCTCACCAGCTATTGGAAATAGCTATTGGAGATAAATAAGTGCTGGACCAATAGCGATAAGAGAGCAGTCATAAATAGAACTTGCTGATGAAGCAAGGAACAGAACTTAAATAGAATGAAACTCAGTGGTTGGAAATGGTGGAGTGGTGGAGTATCAGTGGCACCCACAGTTGATGGTGGCATGATGGTGGCATCGGCCAAGGCACCATGCCAAGGTCCATTCCCATGTATGGACTAGGTTATCCTATAGCATGTGAGAGTTGGATCTACCCAGAGATCTGGATCTGGGAGAAGCAAGTCTGGACAGTTAGTGGCCAGTGAGTATCCCTGTGGGTAATAGTCCAGTAACGCATCCATCTCTTGGTAGAGTGATGCCGCTTGTGCCTCTAGTATCCACATGAACTCTCCGTCCCATTGTTCCTCATAAGTTAAAAAGGTTGAGTTGTAGTCTTCCAGTCCTGGTTGCCATTGCCTAGTGATTGTTCCCATAGTGTTGCTGGGGTGAATTGTAACACCAACCTGGACTGCTGTAACATAGAGGCACTCAGTAAGCACCTTACATTCATTTCAGATGTTCAATACTGACTTCATTAGACTAGGACGCATATATGGAGACCCTTGATAGAATTTGATCTGGCAAACATGTTCAATATGTACTACCTATGAACATGGAGACATTACAAATGGCACACAAGCTTCTAGAGAAAGTAGACATCAATTGTGAGTGTTACCATTACAGGTTCCACTTGTCTAACAATACACAATGAGATGTTTACCCAGTGCTGCTTGTGCCTCCGGCACAAGTCATCCAAATTCTTTAGATTACTACTGATTACTACTACTGACTTCTACTGATTATCAATCAGTGTTACCCTTGCCCCTCTCAATCTCATGGCACAGTGGGAATGACCTGTGAGCAAATGTGTTTGGAAATATATGGTGGAGTTCATGCATCGACAAAAACCTAGTGCTGGCATGTGTGTGTTCAAAATGGCACAGCAGGAGTGGATGTGAGCGGTTGCACTCAAAAAAAACTGGCGGCAGCAACTGGCAAGTGTGCATGCTCGAAATGACACAGAGGGGCAACCAGTAAGCAGTTGTGCTTGAAAAAAAAAGGCATGGTTAACCAGTGTGTTCGAGATGACATGGAGATGGCAACCGGAGTGGTTGCACTTGAAAAGACAGTGGCGGCAACCAGTGAATGCACATGTTCGAAATGGCACAGCAGGAGCCACTGGTGAGTGGTATCACTTGAAGAGGCACAGCAGCAGTGAGCAGCATGGGTGGGTGTTTGAAACAATACAGCAGGGACAACCAATGAGCAGTTGCGCTCAAGACAACATGGCAAGGGAGACTGGTGAGTGGTTGCGCTCGAAAAAATTGGTGGTGGCAGTGCATGCATTCAAAATGGCAATGTGAGTGGGCAGCAAGTGGTCACACTTGAACAAAAACAGGGCTGGTGACCTATGTGCATGTTCAAAAGGACATGGGATGGGTGACCAGTGAGTGGTTGTGCTCAAAAAAACTGGCAGGAGTGATGTTCATGTTCAAATTGGCATGGTGAGTGTGATGAACAAGTGGTCGTGCTCGAAAAAAACCAGCGATGGCAACCAGTGCATGTGCACATTCAAAAAGACACAGCAGTGGCAATCAGTGTGCGGTTGCACTTGAAGAGACATGGTGGGTAACAACTGGCAAGCATGCATCTTCGAAAAGCACAGTGGGAGTGAGCAGTGAGCAGTCATGCTCGAAAAAACACAGTGGTGGTGACTGGCGAGTGTGTGCACTTGAAACAACACGGGAGGGAAAACCAGTGAGCAGTTGTGCTCGAAAAGACATGGTGGCTGTGACCAGTGAGCAAGCATGTTCAAAACAGCATGGTGGGAGTGCTGGTGAGTGGTAGCACTTGAAAAGACATGGTGGCAGTGAGCAGCGTGCATGGGTGATTGAAATGGCAGGGACGACCAATGAGTAGTCATGCTTGAACAGACGTGGCAAGGGCAACCAGCAAGTGTGCGTGCTCGAAAGGACATGGGAGGGGCGTCCAGTGAGTGGTTGTGCTCAAAAGGACACAGTGGCAGCAACCAATGAGCAGTAGTGCTCAGACAGACGTGGAGAGCAACCAGCAGGTATGGGTGTTAAAGAAAGATGGTGGCAGTGATCAGTGAGTGGTCACGCTCGAAAAGGTGGTGACTGGCGTGCGTGTGCAGTTTGGGAATGAAGTGAGCCAAAAAAGGCAAGCACATGGCATTTAGCAAAAGAAGTGAGAGAAGTGAGGCAGGTGAAATAGGCATCAGCAAGGTTGGTTTCTCACCTGCTCTCTGTTAACTTTTTGATTTGGTACATGTTTACTAAGGACATCATCTTCAATGTGAAAGGGGATGGAAGTGATGGTGACATTAAGACAGAGCAGCAACTGTGAAAGAGAGCCAAGGTAGTGAAGGCAAAGGAGCAAAAGTCAACCCATGATTCAGAAAAGGATAATGGTCTCACAGATAGGTAGGATCATGGACAAGACCAAGAACATGGACATGTACAATGGTGTGGGCAAGGGCTGGGGAATTCTAGTAGAACAGCAGCTAGTGCTAGACAAGCCAAGGAGAAGGGAAAGGAAAGAGAGGTGCAAACATGGCAGGGAGAAAGGAGAAGTGTGAGGCTCAAGGGGAAGGTGGTCAAATCTCTTAAATTCATCATAGATTCTGACACTTAGGGTTGCACTACATGTTCTCGCATTGATCTACTGTGTAATATACCACAAGATGTTCTGTAAATGATCAGGTTATGTACTAGGAGATAGCTGAAATGGTCAACAAGCTTTTTGAAATAGTCTATATATAAACTTTATGAGCGGCACATGTGGACCAGCACCCAATTTTATTTTGCATAGTTGACATCTTATCTTCCTCAGTTTCTCTGTTTTCCCTAAGTCTAACCATGACCCTCATCCATTACACCACCAGACATATGTATTGAAACACAGTTAATAAAGCAAGATATTAACAATTGCTCCCATCCAGATATAATACCTTCAGATTTAGCCAGCACAGTATAGTGAGAGATCCTGTACCCATGTAAGCACCTGCATCACCTGCACATAATATGGATTCACTTTACTATTACCTACAGTGATGAGCTATCTTCAACTGCTTATTCCACACTGGAGTTCTCATCATCACAAAAGTGCCAGATTCAAATTGATAGCAAGAGGTTTGGTTGGTTTACTCCACAACTTGCACATTCAGGCCACTCTTCCAGTTGTTAAATGTGGTCTGCACTCCTTTGCTTGCTGCTTTCTTTGTTTTCTCCCCACTCTTCTCCAATGTTTTGTCACTGTCTCATATTTGATACCATTTGATAAATCACACACTACTAGCATTGAAGGCCTTGCCAAAGCATTCTTCAGCAGATTTATAACATGTGATGGCTCTCTCACATGATGCCTCCATCTGGCATGTATCATGAAGCAGACTGACAACTGGCAAAGTAGAGCTATCAATAGTTGGTGCTGCAGGTTCAGAGCCACACTTGGTTGGACATATGAATCATGTGCTTCATTCAATCCCAGAAATACTTAGCATACTCCTGCATGTTACAAGATCAATACATTTCTGGAAGAATCTTTATTATCTGTGATCAGTGTAACAAATCTTGCTCACCTATGATCTTAGCATACAAAATTGGCATTTTGTAGAACTGCAGTATTGATGTAAATTATTGGACACACTAATAAACCTGATCAAGTATCAATGAATGGAGTCATGTAATATCAAATCAATGATTTTGTTCCTCCAATTGGTCAGTCTTCATGCAGCCATTGATAAAGGTACTAAGCTTCATGGCAGTGATTCTAACATGGTCAAACTTCAATCCATAGGGGCCCACTCAAATATCATTTCAAGTGTGTACAAACATACATGTCAATGGGTTGATCCCATCATTCATTGTGAACAAACATTGAAATGTAACTCACCTCTATACACATCACAAACTAGGTATACCATGTTCAGATCATATGTGCCTTGCTGAGAATGTATGTCACCATTTTGTGATGCTGTAATTCAGTTCACACTGTTGGTGAGGGATGTGACTCAATAAAATATATAGATATAGTGCTATGCCAGTGTTTCCATTGTGGTAGCTATAGTAGCTTCACCAACATACCCTTAATATCACACATGTGCCCTGGATCCCACCACACTCCTTTAGAAAGCTCTTCTGCCACATCATCTACCATCAAGCCTTCCTTGAGTACATTGATTATCTTGGTGGCCTCCCTATGTTTACCTAAGATCTCCACCATCATGTCATCATCATTTGTTGACATACTTGTTCAGCTTGCTTCATCACTCATATTTTGATATATAGCTTCAGTGAGTATGATCAGTGCAAGGAGTAACCATCTGTAGATGTGCCCTGTAAATAGTAGTGTGAATAGTGATATGTGAAGATGTGTTTGAGATCACTTACACAACTCTGCTTGCAAAAGCATTGGAAGTGCTATCACCATCAGTATGATGTAATGACATAGCAAGGGATGCACTACATCTGTTGCTACCTGAGGACAATCATCTTCCCCATCTTCCACTTGAACCCCTGGGAAAGATGAGATACCATACCTTACTACAAGCTCTGTTGGGTGGACTGATGAGTAGAATAGGAAATGGCTCCAGATACCACTCTGTTCTGCAGTGTGGATCACCTTTCTTCTTGCTCAATCTCCAAGAGGGCAATATGGCATCCTCAGTCTCTGTGCCAGACTTCTAGTAGAAAGTTGATGGCTTGCTTTGGGTTTAAGTTGTATTGCTGTGTAATGGTGTCCCATAGTGTTTTTAATATGGGGGCCACATAGTTGGGCAGTTGCTCAAGGTTAGGGTTGTCCATGGGGATGAGACCATGAGATAGAGAAGGATAGGGAAAATGGCAATGGGGAAAATGGAACATGAAGTATAGAAATGATGGAAAGAATATGAGGTGTGGAAATGCAACAAAATATCTATATATGCCTTTGGCAAGTGATACAGGTGCACAAGAAAAATGCTGCACATCATTTTACCCACACTTGTCTGAAGACTCAGTGCTATGGCTACTCTTCAGACTCACTATGCCACAGAGCCACTTTTAATGACAAGGTCAGGCAACAAGTGAAAAGACTCGGACAAAATGAGGAGATGTGAGTGTCCAGCAACATATTCGTCATTCTCATACAGTTGGATTTATACTGTAGATACTCTGCTAGCCTTCTCTTGAGAAGAAACCATAGATGTTCTATGGGGTTAAGGTCTGGAGACTGTATACAACCTTGGTATGTCTTACATTTTGTTGTAGCAAGTCACTTGGCTCCTCAGCTAAGTGAGGCTTGTTTATGTTTGGTCCATATTTGGCCAATTACAACCACTTTATATGGCTCATAGCCCCTATTCTCCACAGTATAAATACATACTCTATACTTTACATATCCCCAATTTAGTTCTATGCAATCTTAGTGTTAGTGACTAGTGACCACTCTAGTGAGGGTTTCTGCCTTGAGAGTGAGACCACTTTCCCTTTATCCTGCTGGTGTCCTTGGCATGGTTACCTTAGACTTTCATACCAGTGTCTGTTAGCAATCACATACATCCAACCCCTTTGTCTTCATTGCCAGCAAGAGTGATCCAAAGTCCCATATTGGTAAACATCACTTTGTTAGGAGTTATTAAGTTCTAGATTGTAACTGGGAGCTATCCTCAAGTATAACACCTTGCTAGTGGGAAAAGAGCAATGTGACTAGATTTATGATGGATATAGATAATGACATAGACTATGTGTTAAAGAGAGAGCAGGGGGGCAAAAAGAAAGCCAATAGCCCATAGAGATGCACTAATTATTAGCTTTCTGAAAGAAAACCCACACAAAGGACAAGCTGTGTGCATTTATATTCTCTACTAGTGTTCTCATAGATACCAAGACCATGTGAAATGACACAAAGAATGTTGTAGATGAAAACAGATATCATTCACATGAAAGAGTGCTACCTGCAATTTATAGTAGTTATAGCTATCTCTCCATCTTTGTTGGACAATCACACAAGAAGTTCATTTCCAGGACCATCTATGGATGGCATGGGTGAACACATCAATGATGTTGAAATGAAGCATGTGAATGATGGCCTAGAAGAAGATAACAGTGATGCAATTGAGGTAAGTGAAGTTCAGGTATATATGGTGGCATGGAGTTGGTAGAAAGCAATACCTCATAAAGCATTGAGGGAAAATGTGCATTACCTGGAGAGATAATGTGAAAAATTGCAAGCCCACTTTAATCTACTCAAGCAGTGATTGGTCAAGGTCAATAATAAGCTAAAATGCTACAAAGAGGTATGCAGTGCAACAACAGAAAATGGAGCTACTGTCTTCAGTGAGGGTGGACTAGTACTCACCTTTGCAACAATAAAAGAATAGAAGTGTCTATCAAGTATTATCAACAGTATGAGAAAAATTTGCTTCCACTAAGTATTATGCTAAAGTGTAGCTTCCAGCAACATTCTGGAACCTAACAACTCTTCATAATGTAGCCTTCACCTATACAGGTCTTAAGCTGCTGCTGGTAACAAATAAAAGGAGTCAGACATATCCATGTGAGGGATCACTGATAGATAGACACTATTGTATGAAGGTCTAGGGCAACTGTGCCAAAGACACCAGTAATAACAAAGAAGGGTCTTACTTCTAGGTGAGGCCTTCTAGAGTGATTGCCAGTCACTGACACTTAGATTGCATAGAACTAACTTAGAGAAATGTAATGATATACAGGGTTGCTATTTATACTGTGGGTAGGGGACATGGACCTATGAGAGAATGGCCTAGTAAAGAAAGAGCATCCATGAATAGAAAGAAAATAAATAGATATCCTGGGCTATTGGAAATAAGAGTCAGTAAAAGGTACCAATACAAATCAGTGCTGGTTAATTCTGTTAATACTCAGCACTCACCATGCTTCCTCATGAACTTCATGAGACTAGCCTTGACTGCTGGGTCTCACTAAGAATCCATTAGTGCTTTGGCTAGAGGTGACTTGTCCTTACAAACCATGATGATGAAAGTGATCACCATTGTAATGAATGGCTGCCAGTGAGTTATACCCTTGTGGTCCCTGGTCAACCACTTGGCATTCACCATTTCCTAACTCAGGCTTCTCCTTTCATTAGCACTTGCCCTCACTAGCACCATATTGGAGTCAGGAGAGAAAACATTTGGTACTAGCCCAGTGAAAATAAGGGAGTTGAAAACTACTAGCACATGAAGGGGCTTTGTTGTGTTGTGGTGATCCATCACCCATTTGTAGTCTGACATTGTGAACTGGTCCCTATCCTAAATAGATGCATTAGCAATTGACTGGTCATTCAGCAAAACTATCTTGTGCAAGATATTATGATAATTCTTAAGACAAAGTGATAATGCTAACCATCTGCTTGATAGTGCACAGAGTGAAGCTTCTTCTGACAATTACTTCACCAATAGGTTATCTGACTCTCTTGCTGTTAGAATCTTCTGGTGATGATTGATGATACAATATTCAATGGCATTGGATGGCAGCCACACATTGTGTATGACTTATGGCTTGGTTGACCATACTGTAAGCCCAAGGTTCTACATTTGCACAATGTGATGGATCTTCAGCTACTCTACAATTTCAAGTAGGATATGCTTGAATAGTTGTCCAGATATTGTTTCCAATTCTATCTGCAATTCCATGTGACTTCCCTCCACAATATCCTCTAGTTTATTGATTGAGAGGGACAGCAGAACTTAGAACATTCCATTCTGTACAAATGGAAGGTTACACTTCTTTCTGACTCTGTTGGATGCTATGTCCAAGAACCTTCTGGTGATTGCAGCAGTGAGATAGTTCTTGACCCATGCTTACAACAAGAATTGATCATGATAAAAAGATTCAATAGCATTGTTTCTTTGCATGACAGTGTGTATTGGTCCTTGAATCACTGCTTCAATACAGTCCATCAATGGTTTCCATGCTCCATCTGCAATGCTGAGTTGCTGTTTAACAAAGGTTTAATATCTATCATGCCTGTGTCCCACACCAGTTTTTTCACATTGTTGATATATGCTGTAAAATGAACATAGAACATGTTCCTTATAATTTCTCTCTTACCTATATGTGGACCATGTTCTTGACTCAGAAGTGGATACTGGATGGCATGTTGTATGACAAGGTTTGCCAAAACAACCTTTATTATGGCCAGTACATGAGTGTAATAATCCAAGTAATGAAAGATGCACCTATGCCAGACATTCACTGTATGTGATCTAGACACACTTTGTGGAATATACCAAAGGGTAACTACCTGGATTGGTTAGAGGCCAGAGTTTGCAAAGTGTTTAATACAAGTTTGTTTGCAGGAAGGTCCAAAAATGACATTAGCTTCTTGTTTGTGCATGGGAAACCATCATGAAGGATAGCCAAAGACAGGTAAAATGGAACCATGAGTGTTTTGGCCAGTACATGACTAGAACAACATTGACACAAACTCTAAGACATAAGGGTTGACATCATGGCACTGCTGGACAATATGTTCACAGTGCTACTACACCAGCTCAATCATGCTGGTTATTGGATATAAAGCCCAGCCAAAAACGTTGAAAATGATCTGCTGAGAGATGGCTTCAGTGAACAAAAGACCTGGGTACCACTGTCTGCTTACCTCTGACATGAATGGTTGAACACACTGTTTGATCAGATCAAAAATAGAAGGGTGAAGCACTTGTTTACATATTTGCAAGATGTTATGGTCATATATATAAAGGCTGAGCAACAAGACTAGTGGCCAAAGTAACAATATTGGATAAGGATTAGTACTCACCTTCCCAGTCACTGTTCTTCTGGTAGATAGTAAATGTCAACCACAAATGTCTGCTTGATTCACATCACTTGTGGCTGATCAGAACCCTGGGTGACCCTCTGAAATCATTGTCATTGTAATGATTACATTGCATGCTGACGGTGTCGATTGAAGACCCCTTTCTCTAAGGCTGTGGTGGCATATGTACCTGTACACTGTGATCAACATACTCAATGACATGTCTATGTTGCATAGGCACTGCATCCCAAATAATAGGTGATGTGTAGCAAAGGAGTTCATACCAAGGGTGCCCCTTTTTAATGTTACACATTGGAATCTCATTAATAGGAATAGGTATCTTAAAGTGGGAATGTGCTGTATGTCCACCTGAGAGTAGAAGTGATGCAATGCCAGATAATGCATTACATAGCACAATCTTTCTCTGAGAACCAACAGCAACAGCAATGAGATTATAAACATATATCTTTCCACATGCTCCTGCACTGTGAACAAAGAAAGCACCTCCACAATTTGAATGCATACTATCAATAACAGTATTGTATAGCTGCAGTTGGTCCATGTTCAACATGGGCAAGCCATCTTGCACAATGTGTTCCAGTATATGTAATACATTTCCCAGTCTTAATCCCTGATTATCAGTGACCCTTGGCATATTAGTAAAAGTATCCAGACTCTTTCCACCTCTTTCTAGATCTTTGTCTTATGAGATGGAGGTCATAATCATAAACTTGATCAAGAGTAGGATTAGGAATGTGATGATAATTCCTAAGACTATGTTCAAGCTCATCACAAAGATGGTGTGATTCCAAGAGCCATGATCAAACAGTGTGCACCTGCAGCATTAGGTTTTAGAACCAACACATCTCAGCCATCTTTGGGCAAGTGGTTCAAGTTGGAAAACTATGATGATAATATTTTCACCTCCATCTTGTAAATTTTCATTCTTACTCTTGTTCCACTGGTATCCAATCAGTTTCTAAGTTGGAAGTCTCAGACTCTGAAATCCCTGAAGCTGGTAACAGGCTCTATGGTTCTGTATTGCCAACAATGCCCTGGCTTACCCCTCACCTCATGACCCTTCCTAAAACCATTTGGGGGCATAGTCTGTTTGCAACTCTTTATGTTCATTGAACTGCTGAGACTCCTCCCCATCATCATATTTTCACTGCACATTCACCTCATTTAGCATCACCATCACTCCTCCAACACTTGTTAATGAATGTTCATGTTGTGCAATACCTTTGTCTATGTAGATCATACATGTCCCAGTGTACTGCCTGATTCTGTACAAAAAAAAAGTAGCACTGGCACTGCTCTGAAAAGTAGTGCTGTCTCCAACTGGGAAAAGTAGTGCTCTTGCCCAGCCAAAATGTGGCATCCTTGACCCATATCTCACTCTAAGGGAATTAGATTAGAAATCATGAAAAGTCATGGTGGAGGTGTATTGTATCTGACCATCCAGTGTTTGGTAGTACCTCCTGATGGTTAGGCAGGAACAGGGAGATAAATTCTTGAAGTGATATGTAGAGCCTTGTCAAATGGGTATTCAAGGGGGTTGAACATTGTCCCTCGAGTGTATCCATGCACAACACATAATTCTACATATAACCCAGTGGCCATCTGGGACCCCTTATATGTGCAGGCATGTATGAAACCTCCACATATTCATTTGCAAAAGACAGTGTTCTGACCAGTAGTCCATCCTGTATGTGATTTGTGCATGTTTGTCAATTTTGTTGTGATATAGTGTGCTCCTGCTGCCACAACATGCACCTAATCAACACCATGATCATTAGACCGGGCACTAGCCTCTTCAGCACCATTGTCCATCACAACACCACCACTGTTGTCAAGGAGGCAAAAGGTATATCCAGTGAAGAGAGCCAGGTGAGCAGACTCTCATTACAGACATGTAATCCACTTCCTTCCGCCTCATGGGGGGAGACTGCCAGACATTCCACTGAAACTGGCAGATTCTTTCATGGGAACCAGAGCATTCAGCTCTGGCTCCATCGCTGTCGAAACTGTTCATTTGGGTTAGAGGCCATCTTGCCATTTGAGGTGGCAAATCGCATGGTTTGCAACTTGAAAGGACGTTGGACTAGTTCTCCATCATTGATTTCAAGTCCATGAGCTTTGAGTGTAAGACAGGGCATTGTTGGCAATACAGATCCATAGAGCCTGTACCAGCTTCAGGGATTTCAGAGTCTGAGACTTCCAACTTAGAAACTGATTGGATACCAGTGGAACAAGAGTAAGAATGAAAATTTACAAGATGGAGGTGAAAATATTATCATCATAGTTTTCCAACTTGAACCACTTGCCCAAAGATGGCTGAGATGTGTTGGTTCTAAAACCTGGGTGTTCAAAACAATATGGCAGGGACAACCAATGAGCAGTCACACTTAAGACAACATGGCAAGGGAGACCAGTGAGTGGTTGCACTCGAAAAAGTTGGTGGTGGCAGCACATGCATTCGAAATGGCATTGTGTGAGTGAGCAGCAAATGGTCATGCTCGAACAAAAATGGGGCCGGCAACCTGCGTGGATGTTAGAAAGGACACAGGATGGGTGATTAGTGAGTGGTTGCACTCAAAAAGACACAAGGGTGATGATCAGCGAGCACATGTGTTCGAAACAGCGCTGTGGGGAGTGGGTGGCATGCAGCCATTGCTCGAAATGATACAGGGACAGAAACCAGCAAGTGTGCGTGTTTGAAACTGTACAATGGGATTGGGCGATGAGTGGTGGTGCTCGAAATGACACTGCAAGGATGATCAGTGAGTGGTCACACTTGAAAAACGTGGTGGGGGCAATGTGCATGTTTGAATTGGAACAGTGGGTGTGATCAGCAAGCAAGTCATGCTTGAAAAAAACCAGCAGTGGTGAATGAGTGGTCACACTTGAAAACAACATGGTGGTGGGGACCAGTGAGTGTGCATGCTCAAAACAACACAGGAGGGGTGACCAGCAAGTGTTACAAATTTTATCCCTTCACAAGTCCATTCTCTTCTTTTCCATTCCTTATTCCATTGAAGTCATCCCAGGGATGTACCAGTCCGACCTATCCACTTCTTTCCTTGTCCTTCTTTGCATACACAACCTTACAATTATTCACTTTTCTTCCCCTTAGTGTTATTCTGCTTCCACTCTTCTCTATAGCTGCCACAAGGGAACATTCCTGACCATATGATATGGTCACCCTTGATACCATTTCATCTTCATCACAGACAGCCTCTCCTAATCATTTCTCTCACAATGATCCAGTGCTCCTCACTTCCTTGTTCTAAGTCTAGTCGCTTTGCACTAGTACTTGAACACTGCTGCCATGTATTACTTTCCTTACACTTGTTCTATGCAATCTCGGCTAGTTCTTGTGAACCTCCACCTTGTCCAAGCTCATGCTTGCCCTTAGTCTTTGATCTCAAATCCCTCATTGAGGTCGTTGGTCTCTTCATGAGTATCACCCTCGAGCCCTAGGGTACAAGGACTTGCTCTGCATAACAGCAACCGGTGAGCAGTGGCATTTGAAAAAACACAGTGGCAGCGAGCGGTGTGCATGGGCGTTCAATATGATACAGTGCTGGGATGATAAGATGGTAGTGGTGACCAGTAAGCGATCATGCGCCAAAAAAAGCGGCAGCAGTGACCAGTGCATATGCGCATTCGAAAAGATATGGCAGTGGTGATTGGTGAGTGGTTCCACTGAAAGAGACTGGTAGGTGGCAACTGGCAACTGTGCATCTTCAAAACAGCATGGTGGAAGTGGGCAGTGAGTGGTCATGCTCGAAAAAAAAATGGTGGCAGTGACTGGCATGTGTGTGTGCTTGAAAGGACATGGGAGGGACAAGCAGCAAGCAGTTGCGCTGGAAAAGACACAGTGGTGGCGACCAGTGAGGGTGCGTATTCAAAATTGCACAGTAGAGTGTTGGTGAGCAGAAGCACTTGAAAAACCACAACAGCAGTGAGTGGTGTGTATGGGCATTCAAAACAATGTGGTGGTGATAACTGGTGAGCATTCACGCTTGGAAAAACACAGCAGGAGTGAGAGACAGGTTTTAACTGGAAAACCTTGGAAGGTGGGGCACTGGTTCCCCTGGCCATAGTGGATAGAGGTTCATCGGCAAGAAGACTAGTTGAGGGAGGCATCTTTCCAAAGAGATCCAATTGATCAGTGAGCATAGAAGGAAATGGGGAGGCATGCCAGAGTTGCCATCATAGAATGGTGCAACAGACTTGATCACAACCAGCATGAGTTTGGAATGGTTGTGGTCTATGATTGTCATCACTTTAAAGCCAATGTGTGTGCTGCTATGGCTCAACAATCAACAATAGCACACTTATGTACTAGCTGTAAGTTGCCCACTCAGAATAAAATATCAACCAACCAAGTTGCCATGGAATTACTATGTTCCATGGTGAGCATCTAATAATAGTGTCCAGCTGGTATTGCACCAAAGAGAATGATAGATATATATAAAAAGTAGGTAGTGATTTAAATGGCATTGTGCCAGAGATATCATGCCTATTGCTATGCTCTCCCAATTTCTCAACTTCTCTGGTGACATGTCTCAATGTTTCAGAACTACTTCATTTACACTCAAGAGCCTGTCAATTCACACTTTGACAAAGCACTTTCAGCAGATTTGCACATGTCAACTTGGGTCTGGTTTTGAGATCACCTGCCTCACTTAAGAAGCAGGATGATACCATGTTGTAGTCAGAACATGTGATAGCATTGTCTAGGTGCTGTTGCTGAATATGAACTCCCAGTTACAGTCTGACATTGCTGGAAGACTGGATGGCACAGGGCCCAAGTCAATTGCCTTCATTCAACATGGGAGTATCCATGTATTTAGTCTGAATGATGAAAATGTGTGAGTAGGAAACCACAATTCAATACAACTGCCCACTCACTCTCCCAGGATAAGAATGAATATTTCTAATGGAACAATCCTAAGTGAGCACTAGTTTAGCTCTGTGATGTAAGGTACATGCCTGCCTAGTGAGAACTTACCACCCACATATACCTGTAGAGGATGTGCAGCAGTCAATGGAAAGAAGGAATTGGTTATCATTGACAATGCCATGAATGGGCTCACCTTAATTTATACATTCTTCACAGATGCGCCATCTGTTCCTTATCCTAAAACAAATTACATTTGGGCAGGACTCGAGGGTTGTCATTGGAGGTTGTTGAGGGAAGATTGTTTAGGCCCTGGAATGACACCAGCAAGATACATATTTTCTGGTTTGTATTGGTGTTTGAGTGGGAGGTTGAGGCAGGCCATTGATATAATTTCTGAGGATGTACTTGGCCCTCATAGACTCATTCCTTCTGGGTTAAAGAAGTCAACATGGAGTGCAAATGTGTAATGTTCTTCTTCTCCTTGGTTAACAAAGAGCCTCTGCAGGTCTGGCTTTTGGCACTCTCAAAGAAATTGTGTATCAAAGGGATTCTTGACAGTAGTGGGCAATGTTGACAAGGACATGCAAAGGTCATCATATATAGAATCCATCAATGCTTCGATGTCAAAGTGAGATAGAAGGTTCACAAGGTAACCTTTGAAGTCATGATACACAGACATCTTCTTTGGCCACTCTTTCCCATCAGTGCCCGTCTCAAGTAGGGTATCAGTGTACTGGGTCCCCCACAGACTGTGTAGACAACTGTTTTGCATCAAGTTGAAATTTGGACAATGAGCTGGCAAAGGTTACTGGGATCTGCTTCATCATGTTCTTGTGAATAGGGCTGAGTATTCCATTAAGCTTCTTGAAGGTGATATAAAGCAGGAGCAAGAGAGCATTCATAATACAGTAGAGATGGTGCCAGGAGTGCCTTCACCAAAGACAATGCTACACACTACACCTTAGTAAGTATTAGGGTGATTTGTGCAACCACATCCATATGATCAATAGGTGAATGGTATTCTCTTCCTGTGTTGTTTCATTAACATTTCAGTTGAATCAATTCATTGCCACATACCAGTATCAATGCTCACAGGTCCATGGGAAGCTGACAGGGACTTGATGTGAAACTCTTGACTGTTCAGTAGAGTGTCCATTTTTTTCTTCTTTGATCTAGCAGTGTCTGTGTTCCACTTCACCTCTTCCAAGGTGCATTGCAATGACAGTACCTCTTGCTGCATCTGATCAATGTGAGGGCCAGATGATTCAAGTAGAAGGTGACTAGTATGGTGGTGGATGCATGCCTCAATGTTGCTCAGAAGCTGCTGGGCTTTGATGATGCGACAGTGATGGTCCGTGTTGCCTGATTTGCATCCACCAATCACTGAGGCTGGGATTGCTGACTGCAATGGAGGTTGATCTAAAAGTGGAAGGGAGAGGGATGTAGAGGATTGTTGGATGGTGAGGTGAGCAAAACTATCTGCAAGGTCTGAGATAGGCACTGTTTTCTTAGAAGGGGAATCTGCTGTCTTGACAGAACTTGAGGTTGTACTGATACAATTGTCAGTAAGCATGAGCACAAAGAGTTCCCTGGTGATTGAATCAATGGTGAGGAGAGGAAGTTGACCATCTTTGGATGGATTTAATGGGAGACTTTTGGCTAGTGGTCTGTTTGTCTTGAATGTGCCTGAGATGAGGGAGGGGATAAGGTACCCTTCCATGAGTATGCCTTTTGGTTTTCCATTGGCATCCACTCCTCCTTGCTCTGTGCATACCCTACAAAAGCAGTGTTGAAGTACTCACTGTGCAGGCATCTTTTGGCAATGGGATAATTCAGATGAAGCAACGCAAGGACAAGTTTATCATGATTGGGGAATGAAGACACAGCTAAGACACACCAATGAAAAACAAGAGTCATTTTCAGATCACTCTCCAGGCATGATGACACAGGGTTGAGTCAGGGGAGTCATACAATTACATTCATGTATGTATTTACAAATATATAACTGATGGAGATGCTCTATGTCTTGCATGTCATTTGTCTGATCAACTTGAATAATCTCCACAATCTGTCTCCCTAGCCAATGCAATGCCTCTGTGTTGTTCATCAAGAATTCCTGCTGGGGCTTTTTCTTTTCCACTTTGTGAATAAACAATAAACACACATTGGACATGTCTTGTAACTTGGTGACCCTGTGTGAAATCCACTTGTGCAGCTTGCACTAGGAACTGCTTGTTAGAGAGAACTCAATCTAAATATTTAGAAACTCATGCCTCACAATATGAACATATTATATAGTAAACCTACCCAGAATGACCAGGAACATCAAGGTAATGAAGATGTGTGAGAGATAAACTGAATATGATGGAGGACTGGATGCAGCAACTTTGTGGGCACTGTATTTGTGGTTCCAAACATTGACCATTGCCTTTTTGTGATCTACATCCAGGGTTACACAGGCAATAATGCACTTTCCCTCAATGTCACACACCTATATAATATGTATTCAATTGTGCATGACAAAGGAACTGGACTTACTGCAATCATTTGGACCGACACAGTTCCCACATGGCACAATGTCTTGATTACCTTACCTGTGTGTCTATCAAAAACATACATGTGACTGACCATTGTTACTCCTGCCAATGACCACTTTTCCCTCTTCACCAAATACAACTTGTTTCAGAATAGAGATGGTTAGTGGGTCCATCTTGAATGTTTTGATAGGCTGATTACTGTGCAGACAGTACATTGTGAATCCATCTGTCACATTATTGATCACAAATATCCTTTCTTTAAGTATGTCACTACTGAGTCTCTATGCAAGGTTAGTAGCTACTTTTGTAAGAATCTATCACTTACATGACTGATTGACAATGGTATTCAGAAAGGATGGCCTCCTCTTGGTTGAGAATTGATGTACATTATCTCAAATCCAGAGCCCAGCCCGTGGGCACAAATTTCACAATACTGGTTCTGTGGATGTCATGGTACATTAGTAATTTAGACCATCAAGCTACCTGTGCTTACACTGGTAGGGTTTGACTATAAGAAAATCAGATAAGCCCATATGTCCATCTGCCAATAGCAGAAGTGCAAGCATAGTGCTGATTTCCCCTGGGAAGGATGCCACCTTCTTGTAATGCTTTGTCAACAAGAAGAATATGGGTGGAAGCATCATTTGGATCTTGTTGTGCTAACACAGTAGCTAGGCAACCTTGATGACTAACCTCCTTAGTCTGATGGGCTTGAGGGTGATACTCACAAAGAGACCAGCAACCTCTACCAAATAGGAGCTAAGGGTTCAACGTAGATGGAGAGTAAAGGGGTCTCACTTGGAACTAAGATTCCCTCAAAGCAGTTGCTAGTCACCATGTAAGATTGCATCAAACTAACTTAGAGTTTACAGAGTATGTATGGGCATCTTTATATAGGTGGGGATAGAAGGATCATGAGGTATGTGAGAGAGTACCTAAGGAGGGTTAGGCATCCATAAAGGGAAGGAAGGCATAGGGGATTTTCTAGGGAATCCCATCTGAATAAGTCAAGAAATATAAATAGAACTTGCTGATGAAGCAAGAAATGGAAATTAAATAGAAGGAAACTCAGCCATTGGAAATAGTGGAGTATCATTGGCGTCTGCAGTGATGGTGGTGCATCAGTGGCATCTCTGCTGCCAAGGTACTGATCTGATGTCCCAATCAAGTAGTCTTGTACTGTGCCAGAGTTGGGTCTTGCCAGAGATTGGATCTGGGAGGAGCAAGTCTAGACAATGAGTGGCGAGAGAGTGTCCCATTGGAAAATAGTCCAATAGCCCATCTGTCTCCTGGTATAGGCTGGGAGCTTGAGCCTCCAGCATTTAAGTGGCCTCTATCTCCCATCATTTGTTGTTGGCCAGAGTAGAGAGAAAGAATGAGTTGTCATTGGTAGGTCCCAGTTTCCAGAGTGAATTCACATCCTTTGCCTATGGCCAGGGATGGATTGTAACAGATCTTCCCTGATTACATTGCCACATACAGTATATAGATTATACCTTTTTGTTGATACTAACATAGATGTACCAATTGTCTATGTTGGTATGGTGAGACACCCCACAAAAACAAACACTGATGATAATAATGTAATGCCAACTGTTGGCAGTGTGCTTGTTTGGTGGTGTGCTTGTTTCCCCTTGGGTGCTACCATACTCATGGAGGTGATGATTTTGTTCATAATTATGGCATACTATGTGGGGACAACTAAGCAAATGTCCAGAGCTTTATATACCATTGCCTTACAAGATCCCTCCTGTGGGATTAGCATAATCATGGCTTTTCTTTTGTCCCTTATCCACTGTATGACATTACAGAACTGGCCTACCCAGTTACCTTTCAGGACAAGAACTAACTGATCCTTTTTAGTGGGGCTTGTAGGAGTGAGAAAGTGGGTGGGCACACAGTGAATCTTAGTCTTGGATCCTATATGATTTCCATTGACAGTCAGTGATACATACCTGCCAGGAAGTGGAAGATCCTTGTCTCCAAACTGGTCCTTGGTGGTGCACATGACATGTTTGACATAGGCACCCCCCTTATAGCCAGCTCCAACATTAAAGCATATTCTGTACCAGGAGAAGTCACAGAACTGATCATCAAACAGCCACTTGACTATACTTAGACAGAACTTAGTACTGATTGTGGATTGGCAGAGGACTTGTACCTTTATCAATCAGTGCAGGCAATGCCAGCTGTAAATCATCTGGACCAATTATCCAAGGGGAATTATCAGACACCACAGATGGTACCTGACTGCAGGTGGGTGGGGATGTCTTGGCTCAGGGTGCTTTTAGAATGAATGATTGCTTTACCATGCCCTTGAACTCCTTGAGCTGAGGATCTTTGAGAGATTCCATCCAGCTGCATGCCTGCCCTGACAGGGAGTTAGGAATGATGGGATGTGTATTAAAAAAACACACTCTGTTACAACAAGAATGTTTTCAACCTTAAGGCTATTGTAACCATAGAAGGACACATAGCAAAAGGACCCATGTACAGTGTGAAGGGTTACTTGAAGACATTTCTTATGTCTGCCTATAACCCATACGTCATGCCCAATAAGGGTATGAAAGTTGAGGGACCAAGAATGCTTCAATTTTACAATAGAAAGTGACCAGAACCTTCAGCTGCAGGGAATATATTAAACACTGGTCTTGGAATGGTACAAGTACTTACCAGACCACCATTGATTTTAGAGATCAGCTTGACCTCTGCATCCTGGAAGTTGAAGGTTTTCACAACACCAATGATGCCACAATGAACTCCTTGCATGATTTGCAGTATACTATCTACACTCACATTGTAACCTTATTCTCTTGAGAAAGATAAGAGGTTTTCTGGTGGGGTGATCTGTGCTTCATCTTCATGGACAAATATCAATGGTTGAGGTCTGCATTGCACACATAGCCACCCATTATCTTCAATGCTCTTCATATATCCCATCAAGTCCTTGTACTTCCTGCACTGTACAACCACAAGATCTCCCTGCATGGTGTTGAAGGTCAGCTGAGGAGAGTGGGATATGTCAGCCTTGAAGCCAGAATGGCATGATGTAAGGGTCCAGATGTCAGTGGTCAAATACAATTCTAGGAATGCCCAAGAAACAATAACCTAATACAATGTCATCATTTGCATTTGTAGATGTGACAGAAAGTACTTACTATATCCTTGTCATCCTCCAAAAGGATGGTCTACTGATCATCAGAAACAATAAGGATTGTACCATTGAATCCTTGGTGAACTCCCACTAGGATCCTCACAGTGTCCCCTTGTCTGAAAAGATATCAAACACCAGCAATCAGTATGGTGCAAACTAGGAGATTGGGATCACAGAGTCTCAAGAGACCTTCCCTTGGTCATGGTTGATTGAAACTATGGAACACTCAAGAAGAGGGCCATCCATGGAGTGTAGCAAATCACCTGCCCTCCAAAACAGGATGGAAAAACTGAGATAACTTTGTTGGACTAACACCAAATCAATTTGTGATTCAATGAGTAGGGCAAGGCAGTTGAGGTGAGGGACTTCAATGGCTTTGAGGGACAACATGAAGTAGGTACATTTTAAAAGATTATGATGGTATTCCTACTCATTACACCACACAATTCCAGCTTTCTTATCAAAGAGGAGCACTGAGACAGATATATACACTCTCATACTGCTATATGGCTTCATGCAGCTCAGAGAGCTTGTTCTTGTGCTTGATGAAAACAGCCTCTTGGTCCTTATCAAGCTGAGCCTGGTGGATCTTGTGTTCCTAGGCAATAAGGTTAGAATGAGATAGGAGGATGACATGAATACATATATATACTTTTAAGCTGCTTTATCACAAACTGCAGCTCAGCAATCTCATTGCTGCACTCTTTGGACATGGCCTGCATGTCATTTTCCATCTGAGCCTGCAGTGTTTTATATTCCTAGGCAGCAAGTCAGGATAGGTAGAGACATGGATGATGATACCTACACTCTTGTGCTACTGTATAATGTGCTCCAGCTTGGTGATGTAGAAATCAGATTGGACTTTGAAAGCCTCTGTGGCATTCAACTGGTTCTCCAAATTGTTTACCAGTTCATTTTTCTTATGCAATTCACAGCACAATGGATATGAGTGGTTGAACTTGTTGTATTGACACTTACTTAATTGATGGTCAATTGGACAAGACTGCTGAAAAGAGTCAATAACTGGTACAATTTCCAAGTGTGACTTGCCTTATGATCAGGTGCACATTGTACATGGATTCTCCAGGTGATGTACAATGTACTGTACTTTCCATGCTGTCCTTCTGGATGGATGAAAGAGAGGATCTAGAGGTCTCTGGAGGTGTTACCATGGACTCTATATCTGATTCAGGAGTCTGCAACCTTTATAGGAATAGTTATAAGCTATCATTCATCATAGTAATACTTCACTAACCATGTGGTCACAGAATGTTTGGATTTTGTACCCTCATCATTGAAAAGATTGTGCTGCAGGACAATCTGTACATCTTCTGACAGGATGTAGGAGTGGTGCCTGTGAGAAGCACATACATCTTCATTGAAAAGGGTATCTTTGACACGAACAGAGAAGAAACAAGAGTGGGTTTGCATTGGGGTATTATACATATTATAATTATTGTGGTCATCAGAGATAAAGGCAGAATGAGAGTGGGTTGGCATTGGGGTACACATATGATCATCAGAAATGGAGTTGAAATGAGAGTGGGCTGGAGTTAGAGTATGCATATACTCATCAGAGGCAGAAGCAATGAGTGGGGAATGAGGGTGGTCAAGTGTTGGGGTAACCAATGCTCTGGGCATTGTAGACATGGTGATGGATGGTATAGGCAGTCTACCCTCACTTTATCCTCACTGGCTGACCAATGAGATTTAATTTGGCATGAACAATTGGCAGAATATCATGGCCTTGGGGTTGGGTGACAACAATTAGTGTAGGGTTTGCCCATATGACCACAGTGTGCTATTATTATCTTGTCCTACATATTGATAGACCCATTAGTTGTAGTCAGAGTACTAATTGTCTTTACATATTTGGGAACCCCAAATGATCTGGAGTCTGGGGTTTTAAGGGTAGAACAATTGATGGGTGCTGACTGCACCATTTTCCCTTGTGCTGTGCTGGTCACTATCATTGCTTTTCATGACTTCTATGGTCAACTCACATATTTATATCTTGCCATTAGCTTCTGTGAGTTCGACAACCATAGCCCACAGATGGTAACTAACTATGTTGTTAGAGTCCAGAGCTTTGTCTACACTGCAGACTCTACTCGACATCCTGGCTGAGACCATGTCAAGTAGAAACGCTCACCCAGTGTGCAGATGCAACTCATGGATCCTATCACTTTCCCATGGCAGAAACCTTTCTGCAAGAAGCTGTGCTTGAGCCATATATTCATGACTGTCACATCACTGTACATGAGGGACAACATATCTATCAGTACTACATCTTTTTTAAGTGTTACTGTTGACTTTGTACCAACACATTGGTGAGCAATCCAGGTGATCAATTTCCTGGAGATGTTGTTATCATAAGAATTGGTGCCCAAACACACATCATGAATATGCATGCTCAAGACTTAGTGATTGCAGACTGTATCATTGCTTAGTAAGTCAAAATTATGTCTGAAACCTAATCTTACCTATCCATTCAGAGTGACTCAACAACTCAGTTGTCATGTAGGATTGAAACTGCCAGAATTCATTAGCCTTGTTAAACCAGTGAATGTGTGCCATCATTATCATTTACATTCTGCTCATATCCTGTAGTATGTAACAAAACTGCCATGTTCATCAGAAATACATACTATTGTTAACTTATGAAAGTGCACAATAAAGACTTATGAACACAAAGGGTAAATTATGAGTGCTACACATGTGCAATGTATGACTACTACTTCTGTCAGATGGAAGTCATGTTCAGTAGCTTGACATCAGCATCTAGGAGAACTCACAGATAAATGTGTGTGCCTTCCTTTGGCTGCAGCCATTTTAGTCTTTTCAGACTGATAATACTGTGCTTGAATAGATGTATATTTGAGACACATCACAATCATGTTGTTAACCAGCCACACATTACTGTAATTTTCAAGATTGGGAAACACAGTCATTGCCTACATAGAAGTTAAATTACATTGAATATGCAAATGTCAAACAGTCTCACCTCATCACATACAACTTTTATCAGCGCAGAGCTTTGAACCAAAGCACATTTGGTGGTATCTAGGTGTTCATCAATTAGGCAGTAGATAATGGACTAACTTTGACCATAAGTGCACAAAGCAGCATGAGTACACAAGTATAGTACTTGCCTTGAACCTAACATAATACATAGTATGATTCCATTGAGTGTGGACTCCAGTGTATACCCCACACAGCTGGGATCACTGGCTTCACCTTAAGGTTTGGGAATCTTGGAGTTGTCAGGAAGGGTACTTAAGGTGTTGCTGTCAGAAGTGGATCCAATTATGAGGCATGTGACATCAGACTGCCATTGCTTGAGGTAGAAAATCCCCTCTGAAATACCACTGCTTCCACTACTTTAGGGTACAGGGTGTAAGCCAGGGTGCTGCGATGCAATGTTGGTGTGGGTGCAAGGGTGGCCTGGCAGGAACAAACTACATGAAACTTGAGAACAAGGTGATGAGAAACCTTCAAATGGGCTAAGAATGGTGACCTTTGCTGAAGCAACAATGTCATCTAGACCAGCTAGACTGAGAGCCTCCTCTGCAAGCAAGGTGGAAGGGTGGTTGCTGTTGAAGAATTCAAGCTGATTGGGCCAAGCAGTGCACAAAGAGTTGTCATCATAGAAAGAATTGACAGGCTTTAAAATGATAGGCATCAGAATGATGAAGCAGAGGGCAAACCAAGGGTTATGAGTCTGAGCATGCACTTCTGCTGAAGTGTGTTATTCCAATTGAGGGACAATAAAATAACCAGGAATGTACCTTCTATTTTTCTATTTGGCTTTACTATATTGTTCCCAATGTATTTAGTACTAAATTACGTGGTAGTACTATTGCCCAGTGTTACTGGGCATTGCAGATGGTGATGGTTGCAGATGAAGAAGAAAAGCTAACATACAGTGACTTCCAAAACCCTTTCAATGTTTGCACTAAATGCAGTGTGTGAAGTGTGACGCAATGAGGGGTGGGAATTTCGCTTATGTTTGGTGAGACCGAAAATAGTACTTGCTCTTGGCTACCAGTTAAGCTAGTAATCACGTGATGTGGTCCAGTAGCGGTAAAGATATGGCCAATTTAAAACAGCAATACCATTGAATGACACTTTTGAACTGGATACCAGGATCTTGACTAAATCAAGGTATAATTGATGTTGTTTGGCTATACAAACAAATATATACATATAAATATCACATTTGAGTTGAAAAAAGCCCATACACTCCTTGATTTCACAGTCAGATCCCTTTCTTCAACTTAATGAACAACTATCCTCACTATGCTTGATGCTGGCCATTCTAGTGAAGCTATTGCCAAGCAAACTGGTGTCAGCCTTGCAACCATATCCAGACTTTATTCTAAGAAGCATTCTGGACTTTTCAAGTCTACTAGTGGTCATCCTTCTATACTTTTCTCTATCAACATTCATTATGCTCAATACCTTATCTCTACTGGCAAGGCTAAAAACATGGTTTAGGTACCCAAAGCACTTGCTATTATCATCCATAAACCCCTCTCTTTCGATACCATCTGCCAGCACTTGAAAAAGACTGGTATAAAGGCAGTGATCAAGTGCAAACCCCCCCTTCTCTCTACCAAGCATTACAAGGCTTGCTTGGACCTTGCCTATGCTCATAGGGACTGGACCATAGAGGACTGGAAGGAGGTAATATGGTCTAATGAGATCATAATTAATTGCCTAGGGTCAGATGGGCACAAGTGGATATGGAAAAAGCAGGGAGAGGGGCTTAGTAATAGACTAGTAGAACAAACCCTTGAGTTTGGTGAAGAAACTCATATGATATAGGGCTATATAACTTGGGAGGGATTTGGATTTGCAACCAATATTGATGGTAGGATGGATGGGGACCTATACCTTCAAATTCTGAAGGATGAACACCATCAAACCTTGCAGTATTATGGTCTCAATTCCTCTGACATCTTTTTTCAGCAAGACAATGACTCCAAGCATACCTGCAAAGAGGTCAAGGAGTGATCAGAGAAGAGGGATTTTAGGACCATGGTATGTCCTGCACAGTCTCCTGACTTGAACCCCTTAGAACACAACTGGATTATCTCAAAAGAAGGTTTGGTGACCAAGAACATCCCCTAAAGAAATTAAGGAGTCTTTAAATAGAGTAAAGAAGGTATACCAGTTGCAGAGTGTCAGAAGTTGATTGAAAGCATGCCTAGAAGGATTTAGGCAGTGCTCAGGGCAAATGGGGGCCATGCAAAGTACTAATATACCCCAAATACCTGTTCCTTTTCAAAAGTGTCAAAACCCTTTCAATGGTATTGCTGTTTTAAATTGGCCATATCTTTACCGTCACTGGACCACATCACGTGATTACTAGCTTGACTGGTAGCCAAGAGCAAGTACTATTTTCGGTCTCACCAAACATAAGCAAACTTCCCATCCCTCATTGTGTCACACTTCACACACTGCATTTAGTGCAAACATTGAAAGGGTTTTGGAAGTCACTGTATATAGAGTTCCTTTAGAGTTAGATAATATTGTCTTGTCACTGTGTCATGACTGCCTTCCCCCTGTAGATTTTATCTGTAAACATTATTCATTCTAGCAACATGATAGCAACAAGAAAATATTATGTCAAGTCTAAAGAAACTCTATATATATTAATTTTGTGAACATAAAAATGTGGACTGGTAGTGAAGTGGTTGTGGTGTGGTTGTGTTGATGAGTGAGGCTAGAGGTTGAGTGTTTGAGCTTTGTCCTCTCCATTCTTTTTTTTTGTGTGCTTTTTCCTGTCCCCACTAACTCAGCTGCTTTGTGTGTGGGAACTCTCTTGATGTCTGGTGGACATCCAGCATGTACATTGGTCTGGCGGTGTTTACACTAGTTTGTGTACATTACACTTGTGTTTATTTGACATGCAAAATACATCCCATTACCCATCGACAAAAATTATTTGTTTTCCTTAAGCCTCACTTGGGTGTGTAGTAACCATTATTTAGTAGATAACATAAGCACTTGAGGGATATTATGCTTTAAACCTGCTTATATATGTAAATTACATAATATTGAGCAATATAAATACCAGAGGTCACACCACAGGTTACTTAACTATATTATAAAACTCATTTTTATCTTTACTAAGCTTATATCCTTATTTTCTTTGAAACTGGCCTTTCTGCTTATAAAATCACCTCCACAACTGGCTCTGGAAGTCCACTATGGCCCATCAAAACAAGTAGAACATCAACCTGGGATACCTTTTCAAGCTTTCTTGTCCTAATAAAAGGAAAATAGTCTCTAATACTACTACTGGAAAGTGTGAGAATTCTATCCAGGCTGCCCTTCTCATTGATCCTGCCATCTTCTCTCCTGTCTGTCCCAAAATTGTTCATGATATACTAAAGGCAGCATCCCTGAAAATAGTACTTGAAATACAAAATCAAATTTACCCACCAAGAATAGAAAGTAAAGACTGGTTGTTGCTTTCAAGCCATAAAATGGACTTTGAAAGACTGGAAAAAGGCCATTTTGTCAGATATAGTGACTTCCAAAACCCTTTCAATGTTTGCACTAAATGCAGTGTGTGAAGTGTCATGCAATAAGGGATGGGAATTTTGCTTACCTTTGGTGAGACCAAAAGTAGTACTTGCTCTTGGCTATTAGCTGAGTTAGGAATCACATTATTTGGTCCAGATGCAGTGAAGATATTGCCAATTCAAAACAGAAATACCATTAAAAGGGTTTTGTCACTTTTGAAAGGGAACAGGTATTTTGGGTATATTAGTACTTGGTATAGCTCCCCTTTGTCCTGATCACTGCCTGGATCCTTCTAGGCATGCTTTCAATCAACTTCTGACACTCTGGATCTAGTATACCCTCCCATTCCTTCTTCACTCTATTCCATTTCTCTAGAGGTTGGTCTTGGTCACCAAATCTCCTTTTGAGATAATCCCAGTTGTGTTCTAAGTGGTTCAAGTCAGGAGACTGTGTGGACTATACCATAGTCCTAAAATCCTACTCCTCTAACCACTCCTTGACCTTTTTGCAGGTATGCTTGGGGTTATTGTCTTGCTGAAAGATGATGTTAGAGGGATTGAGACCATAATACTCCAAGGTTTGATGAAGTTCATCCTTCAGAATTTGAAGATATAGGTCCCCATCCATCCTACCATCAATTGTGATTGCAAATCCAATCCCTTCCCAAGTCATATAGCCCTATATCATGACAGTTTCTCCACTAAACTTGAGAGTTTGTTCTACCAGCCCATTACTAAGCCCCTCTCCTTGCTTTTTCCATACCTACTTGAGTCCATCTGACCATAGGCAATTAATTCTGGTCTTGTTAGACCATATTACCTTCTTCCAGTCCTCTATAGTCTGGTCCCTATGAGCATAGGCAAAGTCCAAGCAAGCCTGGTGATGCTTGGCAGAGAGAAGGCAGGGTTTGCACTTGATTACTGCCTTCATACCAGTCTTTTTCAAGTGCTGGCAGATGGTATTGGAAGAGAGAGGTCTATTGATGATAATAGCAAGTGCTTTGGTCACATGAACAGTGTTTTCAGCCTTGCCAGCAAAAATAAGGTGTTGAGTATAATGTTACACTAATGTGATGGCTAGTGATAACTCTCAGAAGCCAACAGTGTACTCTGTTCTGCCAATCACCCAGTGAAGGGACTCTAGCCTACTTGCTGGTTGGCAAGGATAGAAAGAGGCTCCACATATCCATGTAAGGGATCAGGAACAGTCAAAGAAAGTACAGTGGCTCAAAAAAGTATCCCAATGTTGCATCATTTTGGAAAGACTGGTTATTTATAATAGAACTAGAAGGAGTCAGCTAAAATACTTGTAGGGTCAATAATAGCCCTAACTATTATCTAGATGATGAGTACCTTATTATGTAATTTTGTTACCACGGCATTGAGATATAATCATTCCAAAATGACATGTTATTGGGACATTTATTTGAGCATAATTTCTATTCTATGGTTTTGGTATTTATTATGCCATTCCCTTGCCTTTATTATCACCTCTAGCCTTCTACACATGCATTTTAGCCATCTTTAACATTTCTCAACTTCTATCTTGCCTCATTTTATTGTTATTCTCTTCAAAAGCCTCTTAAGTCCTTTGGTGGCATTGTATAATAATTGAATTTTTTTCAAGAGTTTACCAGAGATTTTCAATAGGATTGAGGTCTAGAGATTATGCTGGCCAACCAAGAACCTTGATCCATTAAGAACCTTGCCATTTTTAGCTGTTTTAAGGGGTGCTTAGGGTCATTAACCTATTATAAGGCAATGTTCTTCTCAGAAAATCCCTAACTTTTTCATGCTGGGAAGTGTATTGTCTTTAAATATGGAGAGATACTGCTTACTACCTATCCACCCCTCAATCTCAGTAAGGATTCCAACTCCATTCCAATCCATGCATCTCAAAAAGCCTTAGTTAAACTTGACTATTTCATGTATTCTCTTGTCCTATTATGGCTTTGCTATCTTTTTCTGTATATACTCTCTTCTATCTAACACAATGTTGTTCATTCTGGTCTTATCTGACCAAATGACCTTTTTCCAGTCCTTTAATGTCCATTTTATGGCTTGAAAGCAACAACCAGTCTCTACTTTCTATTTGTGGTAAGTAAAATTGATTTCACATTTCAAGTACTAACTTCAGGGATGCAGCCTTCAGTACATCATGAACGGTTTTGGGACAGACAGAAAAGAAGATGGCATGATCAATGAGAAGGGCAGCCTGGATAGAATTCTCATATTTTCCAGTAGTAGTTTAGAGACTATTTTCCTATTATTAGTACAAGAAAGCTCGAAAAGGTATCCCAGGTTGATGTTCTGCTTGTTCTGATTGATTCCCTTGTTCACCCTGGCCACAGTGGAGTTTGAAAGCCAGTTATGGAGGGGATTTGGTAAGTAGAAAGGCCAGTTTCAAAGAAAATAAGGATATAAGCTTAGTAGAGATGAAAATGAGTTTTATGACATAGTTAAGTAACCTGTGGTATGACCTCTGCTATTTATATTGCTCAATATTATGTAATTTACATATGTAAGCAGGTTTGAAGTATAATATCCCTCAAATGCTTATGTTATCCACTAAATAATGGTTACTAGCATTAGGGTCAAATAAGTATCCCAATGACACATCATTTTGGAATGATCATATCTCAATGCCATGGTAACCAAATTACATAATAAGGCACTCATTATCTAGATAATAGTTAGGGTTATTATTGACCCTGCAAGAGTTCAAGCTAACATCTTCTAGTTTGTATACAAATAACAAGTCTTTCCAAAATGATCCAACATTGGGACACTTTTTTGAGCCACTGTATATGAGAGAATACCTTAGGAGGGTTATGCATCCATATGAAGATAGATGAGAAAAGCATAGACTCCCATGTCCTGATTGAGTGTGAGCATAAGTTAAGAGTAGCAATCCAAGAAAGGAAGAATGAAATGATGAAATGAAAGAACTCTCATAACGAATGCAAAATTGCCAATATGCCAAGGTACTGTTCCCACATCCCAATTGAGTATATGAAAAGTGGAGTTAAATCAGGTATGACTCTCATGTCCCAATTGAGTGTGAGACTGGAAGAGATCTGGAATCAGGAGGAGAGATCCATTAGGTCTTGCTGTGGTGAAAGAATATCCCAATGGAAAATAATCCAGTAAGCTGTCAGTCTCCCTATACTCCTCAGCAGCTTCACATTCCATTCAGTCCATCATTTATCCAGAGTGAGTTGTGAAGAATAAAAGTAGTCGTCCTCCTTGAGCCTGTAGCATGGTGTGTACACTCCCAGTATGTTGTAGTTGGCAACATCAGTTGGCCAGGGTTGAATTGTAACATATAATGGATGTTGGTAGAGGAAAATATAGAAGGATGACCACCAGTAGACCTGGAAAGCCCAGAATGCTTCTTAGAATGAAGTCTGGATATGGTGTCAGGGTTGACAGCAGTCTGCTTGGCAATAGCTTCACCAGAGTTGCCAGCATCAAGCATACAGTGAGCAACAAAACTGTTGCAATGTTGGTAATGTTCTCATTGTTGACCTTATATCTGGAGAATCACTAAATGCAAACCCATAAACCTTAATAGTACCTAAAAGCCCTAATCAAGGGCTTTCTAAAAATATATACATTGCTTATGTAATTCCTTCCATGTCACAAGATATTCAAGGTTTAATCAAGGGTACTCATTGCAACAATTTTGTTGCTAATATCCTGGGTATCTAAATCTAGTATGAAGTGCATCCTCCTTTGGCCTTGATGACCTCCTGAACCCTCCTAGGCATACCCTCAATCAATTCCTAACACTTGTCAACTCCAATCTTCTCCCATTTCACCTATACTCTCTCCAAAAGTTCTATAATCCCCTTAGGTGGCTCAGGGTACTCTGCCAGCTTTTTTTGAGAAGAAACCATAGGTGTTCTATTGGGTTAAGGTCTAAAGATTGAGCAGGCCATACCATGACCTCAAATCCATGCTTAGCCAACCACTCCATAGCTCTCCTACTGGTGTGTTTGGGATCATTATCCTACTGAAAGATAATGTCCTTAGGAGATTTCCCATAGAACTCTAGAGATCCTAGAAGTTCATCCTTCAAAATCTGTAGGTAAAGATTAGTGTCAATCTTACCATCAATCTTGCATGCCGTTCCAATCCCTTCCAAAGTCATGCAGCCCCACATCATCAAGGATTCTCCACTAAGCTTCACTGTTCCTTGTACCACCCTTCACTTAGGCCCTCTCCTGCATTTTTCCACACCCACTTCCTACCATCTGACCCAATGCAATTGATTTTGGTCTCACCTGACAATACAACATGCTTTCAATCATCCACAGTCCAGTCCTGGTAACTCAAAGCAAGATCCATCCTCTCTTTCCTATGATGCTCAGATAATAGAGGGCATTTCTTCTGCACCCCAGCCTTTATACCAGCCTTTTTCAGATGATGACATATGGTTTGGGAGGAGATAGAGTGGTTCTTGACATCCTGTAGGGTTTGGGTAACTTGGACAGCATTTTCAGCCTTTCCAGTCCAAATAAGATGAATGGCATGATGCATATTGTTATGCTAATGCGATGGCTAACAATAACCTCCGGAAACTAACCTCCTTGTCTTCCAGGCTTGAGGGTGGTACTCACAAAGAGATGCAACAACCTCTACTGCGTAAGAGCAAGGGGATGATATAGGATCAACTTAATAGGCAATTACCCATATAGGGACTCTAGCCTGTTCTGTGCTGGTTGAACAACAAAAAGGGTTCCACGTATCCTGGTAAGGGATTGGGAACAGAGATAGAGTTTAATGAGTAAGGGTCTTGCCTGAGCTAAGGCTCCACAAGGCGGTTGCTAGTCACCATGTAAGATTACATAGAACTAACTTAGAGTTACAGGGTACATATGGGCGTCTTTATATAGTGTGGGAGAAGTGGATCATGAGGTACATGAGAGAGTACCTTAGGAGAGATAAATGTCCAAAAGGGGAGAGTAGGCATAGGTGAATCCCTGGGGTATCCCTGTCTGAGTAAGACAAGAAATATAAATAGAACTTGCTGATGAAGCAAGGAACAAAAATTAAATAGAATGAAACTCAGCAATTGGAAATGGTGGAGTGGTGGAGTATCAGTGGTGCCTGCAGTTGATGGTGGCATGATGGTGGCGTTTGCCAAGGCACCATGCCAAGGTCCATTCCCACATCCAGACTAGGTTGTCCTGCAGTGCGTGAGAGTCGGATCTACCCAGAGATCTGGATCTGGGAGAAGCAAGTCTGGACAGTTAGTGGCCAGTGAGTATCCCTATGGGTAATAGTCCAGTAACATGTCCATCTCTTGGTAGAGCAATGCCGCTTGTGCCTCTAACATCTGTGTGAACTCTCCATCCCATTGTTCCTCATAAGTTAAAAAGGTTGAGTTATAGTCTTCCGGTCCTGGTTGCCATTGCCTAGTGGTTGTTCCCATAGTGTCACTGGGGTGAATTGTAACACATATCAGTAGGAGTAATGATGGATGGATGACCACCAGAGGGTTTGGCAAGGTTAGGACAGAGTTTGGAGCAAATTCTACTGATAGTAGAGTGATTGACACCAGTGGATTCAGAGATTTGGTGGGTTGACTGGCCCAATTCCAAGGAGGAGATGATTTGGTTGGTTTGTTCAGTAGAGAGGGATTTCATGATGAAGAAAGTGGAAAAGTGTTGCTATTTGGATGTTTTTATACTATGTTGAACTTCTTATGCATCACATGATTATTTGTTTATGTAATAAAGTGCCAGAACACTTGGATTTCATACTTGAATATGTCAGCAACAAAACTGTTGCAATGAGTACCCTTGATTAAACATTGAATATCTTGTGACATGGAAGGAATTACATAAGCAATGTATATATTTTTAGAAAGCCCTTGATTAGGACTTTTAGGTACTACTAAGGTTTATTGGTCTGCATTTAGTGGTTCTCCAGATATAAGGTCAACAATGAGAACATTACCAATATTGCAACAGTTTTGTTGCTCACTGTAGATAGGATGTTTTTTGTTGAGTAATGGAAAGGGATCTGACCATGAAATCAAGGAGTATGTGAATGTTTTTCAACTTAAACATGATATTTATATGTATATCTTTGTTTGTATAGCCAAATAACATCAATTTTACCTTGATTTAATCAAGATCCTGGTGTCCAGTTCAGAAGTGATAAAACCCTTTTAATGGTATTACTATTTTAAATTGGCCATATCTCCACCGAAACTAGACCAGATCACATGATTCCTAGCTCAGCTAGTAGCCATGAGCAAGTACTACTTTTGGTCTTACCAAAGGTAAGCAAACTTCCCATCCATTATTGCATGACACTTCACACACTGCATTTAGTGTAAACATTGAAAGGGTTTTGGAAGTCACTGTAATCCAGACTTATCACATAGAGTGCTGTCAAACAAGTACTATAGTACTTAAAAGGGATGAAACATCTCAGAATCACTTTTATAAAGAGTGACTCACCTGAGGATTTCATTGCCTATGCTGACACCAGTTTAGGCAAAAATTATGGCATGACATTGACAAGTGGCTACATGTTCTTGTCCTAAAATGGAGCTATATTGTGAGGTTCCAAAAATGGAAAAGTAGTCATGCAGTGTACCTATGAATCAGAATTTATGGCCATGGTTTACACTACTTGACAAATTATTTGGCTGCAAAATATTTATACTGAATTGGGCTTCCAATCCAATGGTGGCACAACCTTATATGCAGATACAGTAACTGCTTTGCCATTGTGATAGCAACTGATGGCAAGTTCCATCAGCACTCCAACTATTTCAAGTTGAAATATTTACATGCATGACAGTTAATGCAGAATGGCACAATTCATGTGCACAACTGCCATACTGTTACAATTCACCCATGGCCAGCACCAGGTATCAACTATCAGGACAACAGAAACACTTCTTTCTTTGGCACAGTGCATAACAGACATCATCTTATCATGGATGAAGGAGAATCAGCTTCACTGGAAGTTCCAGAAACCATTAAGTACAATGACTATGGAGAGATGGACCCATGGGAGCACTCCACTGGCACTCATCTCTATGGAAATACAGAAGAGGAAACAGCACAGAGATATGAGGAGGCTGACAGACTACTCAACTATTTTCCCACTGGCTACTCTGGCTATTCAGGTCATTTGATGTAGCCGGTTTGTTTATCCTTTTATATTCCTTGGGAACATTTCCCTTTCTAGTCAACTGGCACTTGGTTACTTCAATAACCAGTGGCTATTTATCCCCACACTCAATCAGGACATGGGAGCCATGGCTTTCTATAGCCAGTATAGACTTCATTGACATTCTATGCTTTTCCCTTTTTTTCCTTTCATGGACATGTAACCCCCCTAAGCCATTCTATTATATGGCTCATAACCCCATCCCCATACATACATATATAAAGGTGCCCTGTAGATTAGGTTTTGCTAAGTTAGTTCTACACAATCTTATGTGATGACTAGTGACTCCTCTAGTGAGGATCTTACTATCTTGAGAGTGAGACCCTTCATTGTCCTGCTGGTGCCTTTGACATGGTTGTCATTAGCCTTCTATCAAACCCATTCTTGATCCCTCACACAGATACATGGAATCCATTTCCTTTGACCACCAAGTGGCTAGAGTTCCTTCACTGGGTGATCGCCAGACTAGGAGTTGTTAGTGTCTAGAGTTGTTGCTGGAATCCACATTTAGCATAACACATACAGTACTAACAAGATGATCACCAATGTATTAAAAAAGCCATGGGCTATCTCCAATCACCAAAAATTCATGTGCCTCTTTGGCCTTCATTCAGCTTGAGGGGGAGTGTTGCATTCAACCAAATAAACAAGCCTTACTTGGCCAAGGAGCCAAGTGGCTTGCAACAACACAAATGTAAGACATACCAAGCACATACAGTGACTCCAAAAACCTTTTTCATGTTAGCCCTAGCAGCAGTGTGTGAAGTGCACTGCCAGACACTATGGGAATTTTGCTTGGCTTTGGTGGTGTTATAAATAGTACATACCATTGGCTACAAAATCACCCCCATGGTCATGTGATTTGGTTTACAGGGTATAATGATATAGCAACTTTAAAACTACAATACCATGGAAAGGTTTTTTTCACTTTTGAATTAGGTTGGGTATTTGGGTATTATCAGTACTTGGTATAGCCAAATTTTGCTCTAAGCATAGCCTAAACCATTCTAGGCATGCTTTTAATCAATCCCTGATACTCTTTAGCTGATATCTTCTCTCACTCCATCTGAACCCTATCCCACAGCTCATGAACTCCATTAGAGAGGTTTTCATACTGTGCAAGCTTTCCCTTAAGACAACACCAGATGTTTTCAATAGGGTTGAGGTCAGGAGACATGCAGGCAACACCATGGTCCTAAAATCCTACTCCTCTAGCCATTCCATGACTTTCTTGCAGGTATGCTTGGGGTTATTGTCTTGCTAAAAAATGATGTTTGGAGGACTGAGACCATAAAACTCCAGGGTTTGCTGGAGCTTATCCTTCAAAATCTGAATGTAGAGGTCCCCATCCATCCTACCATCAATCTTGATAGCAAAGCCAACTCCTTGACAGGTTGTACATTCCCATACCATCAAGGAATCTTCCCTAAACTTGAGAGTTTCTTGTACCAGCTCAATAAGCCCCTTACCTATCTTTTTCCATGCCCATTTATATCCATCTGACCCTAGGCAATTGATGTTAGTCTCATCAGACCATATCACTTTCTTTCAATCCCCCAGAGTCCAAATCCTTGTGGGCATAAGCAAAATCTAGATGGGCTTTGCAATTCTTCTTGGAGAGGGAAGGACATTTGGACTTGACCACAGCCTTCATACCTGATTTCTTCAACTGGAGACAAACAGTGTTGGTAGAGAGAGGTTGGTCAATGATATTGGAGAGGGCCTTAGTGACTTGAACAGCATTTTCAGCCTTCCAAAAGATAATAAGATGTTGGGCATAATGAATGTTGGTGGGTAAAAGCTTGGGAGGACAACCCCCAATAGTCTTAGAAAGGGTAGAATGCTTCTTGGAGTAAAGTTTGGATATGGCAGAAGGGCTAATGCCAGTTTGCTTGGCAATGGTTATACCAGAGTGGCCAACATCAAGCATAGAGAGGATAGTGTTTTATTGAGTTAGAGAGAGGGATTTAACCTTGATGGTGATTGAGTATGTGAACATTTTTAAACTCTGGCACACTATCCATATGCTTTGAACCAACAAACAGTAGCAAATATACTATGATTTTATTGAGATCCTAGGTATCAGTTCAAAAGTGAAAAAACCCTCTGTTACGCTAACGCGATAGCTAGACGATAACCTCCAGAGACTAACCTCCTTGAATCTGCACAGGTGGCACTCACGAGGAGGCACAGCGACTGTGAGTCAAGGGATACAAGTAATGGATTGAACGGGGCTCCACTCGAGGGAAGGTCCCAAGTATCCGGGTCAGGGATCGAGGGAAGAGAATAGAGTTCGAGGAGCGGTCTCACCTAAAGCGCGGAGCTTTCCCAAGGCGGTCGTATAGTCACCACATAGAATTGTGTAGAACTAACTTAAGGTTACAGGGTACGAAATGGGCACTATAAATACTGTGTGGGAGCGGAGTACGAAGCGTGCGAGAGAACGCTTTAGGAGAGGTAAACGTCTGTAATAGGAAAGAGACAAAGGGGAATCCCTGGGGTTTCCCTGGATAAATAAGGAATTGGAAATAGAGGAAAGAGGCCGGCTCTCACGAGCGATAAATATAGTAAGAAGGATTGCCATAAAGAGAATTGGAATTGGAATGAAACTCAGCATATGAAATGGTGGCATATCAGTGGCGTTCCCAATCCGGCCTTGCCAAGGTACGGTTCTCAGGCCGTCCTAAAGTGTATGCCGTGGGATCAATCCATAGATCTGGATCGGGGAGTAGGGAGTCTGGACGGTTGGTGGGATTGTCATATCCCATGGGAAAGTAGTCCAAGAGCCCATCTTGTTCTCCGTGTAGTCCTGCGGCCTCTGCCTCCAGTAGGTCTGTAATGTCGTCACTCCTCCATTGCTCCTCATAGAGTTTGTACGCGTTGTCCTGTATGTCTGGTTCCAGTTGCCAGTGGTAGAAGCCCTGGGGGCGAATTGTAACACCCTTTTCATGGTATTGTAGTTTTAGAGTGGCCATATCTTTGTACCCTGTGAACCAAATCACATGACCCTGGGGGCGATTTTGTAGCCAATGGTATATACTATCTATACCTTCACCAAAGCTAAGCGAAATTCCCACAGTGCATAGCAGTGTGCTTTGTGCACTACTGCTAGGGCTAACATGGAAAGGGTTTCTGGAGTCACTGTAGTGGTTCTCCAGATATAAGCCCAACAATGAAAATGTTACCAACATTACAATGGTTTTGTTCCTCACTGTAGTGAACATGACTGAGAACTGATCCAACTCTAGAACAATTGTATCAGACATATAGATATTAACAAATATACAGTAAATGTAGCAACCTACATTTCTCTGCCAAAACAACTGGTAAGTTTTTCCCCTAAAACACACTACTTTTGTACTAGGGATATTATGTAACTTGGTAATAACCTGAGAGA
>JBBPTR010000067.1:1808-18887 GCA_038094255.1 Porphyrellus aff. niger
GTTTTTAAAGATTATGAGATACAATGTCAGCTTTCCGTCGAGCTCCGACGTCATCTTGAAAACTTGTTCAAGAAGCTGATTATATTCCGCTCGCTGGTCGTCCAGAACATGCTGTAGATTTATCGAAGGGAGACCTAGAAAAGCTTGAGTAGTGACAAAGCAAATATCAAGGAGCTCAATACGTTGTTGATACAATAGCTTGAATTGGTTTATAGCTCCGTGTGCACGTTGGAGTTGGTCACGCGTTGGTGGCTGCATCTGAAGTGCGGCTGCAAGTCTCTCCGTGTCCAAGGATCCATTCGCCATCTTGGTTTCTCCCGAGATACTAACCGTTGGGTTCGCTCCAATAGGCTGGGGAGATCGTCGAACACCAGGCTGCAGACCGATTGACCCTTGTTCGTGCATGTTGGGTAATGGTACCTGTCCATTCGCCAGATTCTGTTGTCCTTGATCCGCCTTTCTCTGTGCTGCCAATTGGTACTGCTGCTGATAAATCTTCATAAGCTCAGCTCGATTACGCTCCACAAACGTGACGAGTTGTTCGGGAACACGTTGGGCACGCATGTCCTGAGGGCTCAAACGGACGTGCCGCAAAGCTGCGGCAATGAGCTGTGGGTTGGGAAATGGGCGGGAGGGGTTTGGTGGCACTTCCGTAGGGTTGCCAGATAGGCCAGGAGTCGCACTGTTGCCAGCGGCAAGGAGATTTGGATTCATTTGGTGGCTCAGCTGTTGCGGTGACCCTATCGCCGTCGGACGGTTTTTGACTGTCAGGATATACGCATTCTCGAAGTGCTGAAGATACTGCTCGTAAGTGTTCTGTAGCTGCTGGGCGATTCCAGGCCCACACCGTGCCGGCTCGGTGTCGGTCCCAGGAAACTGAATGAAGCCCAAGCGACCACCAATGACAGCCCACATATCTCGCGAGGTCACCTGGTTAGGTTCTTCGATTAGACTTCAACGAATCTAGTATTGAAGCAACTTACTGATGTTGCGCCACCTTCATGCATCACTTGAACGTGCAATTGATGTAAATCCACCGTCCTATTATCCCCTATCTGGACGCGAAGACCATTCAGACTCAAATTTTGGCTTCGGCAAAACTGAGCATATGTCGACTCGAATCGCTGCTTGTCGAGTGGCATAATGCCGACCGACTGCCGCGCCTGATCAGGGACCTTCTGACCACCTTGGGCTGCGAAATTCCCCAGATTAGGAGACATAGTATTCGGTAACGAACCACCAGGAAGTTGGTGTGGGGTACCCCCAGTTCGAGGAGGGATGGTATTTGGCCGTACAATAGGCGTAGGCTGAATGTGAAGCTGTTGGTTCAAGGTAGCTTGATTCTGAGCGGGCATCGGAGACGAGCCATTTCCAACAGGAAATTTGTACGGTGCCGTGACACGTTCGTTAGCAGTAATGAAATTGGGCTGGACCTGGGCGCTGGAAGCTGCTTGCGGCGCGACTTTCTTCAAGGATTGTTGCGAAGTGGAATGTGCCATCGGATTCCTACAAGAGTGTCAACGATAAATGGAAACCTAATAATCGAATGGTGCATACATATGAGATGCGCTCGAGGGTGGTATGCCATTCGCCATCTGCTGGGTCACCATGGCACCGAAAGTGGCCACAAACTTGGAATACATCTCCTTCCGGCCATGAAGCTCAGCACGGAGTTGATTGAGCTTCGACTGTAAGTGAAGATCACCCAGATTCGTACTACGAGACGCTTGCAAAAGAGCCGCCAGGTGGGACTCGGATTGCGATATCAAACTCAACAGATAACCCCTCCTCTCCTGGAACTCGGTCTGCGTCATCATTCTCTTCTGAACAGCCTGCTGCTGCTGGTTCCCAGGGACTATCCCTTGATTGACACCGGATGGGCCGACAGGCTGTGCGGGGGGGTGGGGGGAGCCATGCATTTGGTCCTGAGAAGATTGCACAGACGAGGAAGCAAACATGTCTACGGCAGTTGGTTGATTCTGCGCATGTTGCGGACCCACGCCTGACTGTTGCAGACGAGCCATCTCCTGCTGATTAAGCATTGAAAGTTGGCGGGAAACGCCAGGGTTGCTCATCGCTGCATGCATCATGGGATTCATGCTGAACGGTGCCTTCATTTGTTGTTGGTTACTCATGGGCACGTTGGAAAAGTTGGACTGTATGAGGGACTGCGGCTGGTTCGCCTGCGGATCGTGGAAAACAGGGCCAGAGGGATTCATGCGTTGGGCGTTAAGCCCAAAAGACTGCTGAATCTGCTGAACAATGGGTTGGCCTTGACCATGAGGGAGAGTCTGCCCTCGCGCAAATTCCTGCATCTGAACAAGATGTCAGTACAAACGCAATGACACGAAAATCGATCCTCTGAGATATCGACTTGGGCGGCAGCAAAGATTATGTCCAACGCAGAAGTCAATGATAAGATGATGTGTGGGGTAAGTGAGAGGGAAAGGGGGATTGACCACTCATATCAGCATCACGCACGGATACTCATGCACATCATCAACGCAAGGCAGAGAATTTCCCAGACATGACTGAGACGGCGAGAAAAAAACGCGCGAAGAAGGGACTTGCCTGGTGGGTCATCTGAGAGGCGGTCAAATCGCTCGACTGTTGCGGGCGGTACGGATTCTGAAGCTGATTCATCTGCTGCCACATGCGAGTGTGCTCGGGGTTAGAGAGCGCCGAAATCATCTGAGGGTCGGGTTGTTGGGATTGGGGTGGCTGTTGAGGGATCTGGGACTGTTGGAGAGGGTTGGGCGTGATGTTCTGGGAAAACATGGAGTACGGGTGCATGCGATCGGCCATAATCCCAGGACCTGGGTTTGGTGGAAGGAGAATAATGGATGTTTTAGGGTGCTGTAGGGCGCTACGGCGGCCGGGACGAGGTCGACGAAGGAGGTACGACCGAGAAGGATGTCGGGAATGGGAGGGCCGTGCGCGACGGCGGGGAAGGAAGTGGACGACTGCAGCAACAAGCAGAGAAGGATGCTGGTGGTGGGAGCGAGGTTGGGTCCGACCTTCCAAAACACCTGCTAAGCACAGACCATAACGGACCAATGCGGACTTTGAAATATCGTTCACTTGCATACGAAGTCCTCCCTAAAAAGGCATCCCCACGACAATTTTATTGCAGAAAATGCCCGGAATATATGCATGCTTTCTGCGCGGATAACACCCGCGTTGGCGGCCACTGCGCCTCCGACCAGGCGCGCTCGTCGTCGTCGCTGTCCAGAGAACACGATCTTGTTTGTGTGCCCACGCCTCGTCCTCACCGCCAGCGATGGGTTGGTGGAGCATCAAGCCATTGAACGTGCGTGCGAAGTTTTACCCTGGTTCTCTCCTGCAACGGGGGAAATGCCTCTCTTCGGACTTTTGTGTCACATTCTTGAATATGTTTTAAAAGTAATTTTTCGGATGGGGGGGTTATCAGATAAAACACTATTTCGCAACCGTATCCCAACTGTATCTAACCCAAGTCGGGGACAAGGCTCACTGCTCGCCACACCCCCTCCTACGGACGAACGGCTGCTATCGCAAGCAGCTCGAGTGCAGAACGCAACGGAGGCTGTTTCGCGCACCTGAATGCACTGTGCACGTACTTAGTTATTTACCATTTTCCTCTTTCGCAGAACCTTAAGCCCCATTCCAGTGCGTGGCGGTATGGCGGCAACGAAAACGTCGCCGACTCATAACGATCGGGCAGCCCACGCCGCACGTGCTCACGATGCTGCATTTTTATTGTTATTTATTTTATTCTGACAGTGGACGCCGTTTCAGGTCGTACGTACATGGCCTATATATTGACAGAAGTATCTGTTTCTAGCGAATACCTGGTGAC
Organism: Porphyrellus aff. niger; assembly: GCA_038094255.1. Lineage (NCBI taxonomy): Eukaryota > Fungi > Basidiomycota > Agaricomycetes > Boletales > Boletaceae > Porphyrellus > Porphyrellus aff. niger. Next base: position 5,647 of record JBBPTR010000067.1, read on the forward strand.
TGGACATGAAATCGATGTTACCAACCTAGCAACTTCCGTCAAGGTACAATCTAGTATGTAGCATACGGCTGGGTATCATGTATGTATTACTCTAAGTAGCACTGTGGACATGGACAAGCTTCATCATGGGTGACGTCATGTACAGTTGAGTTCTCTAAGTCGACCGTCTCTGTGTGATGACTAGAGAACAAGCGCAAGTGATGTTGGTTCTCCCTCATCGAATGGGGAAAATAGTCGTCGAACTTCTATAGTAGGGGACCATGTCGACAAGTGAATGATAGGCCAGCGTTAGGGTGGCGCAGAGATCCTCGCAAGAGCCACAACCATCGAGTCAAAGTTTCTTTTGTTGCTCGGCCATCCGCTTTCGGACGGTCTCGATGACAGAACTCACATAGAGATGGTCAAATTGCTGCAGGCGGTCTTTGTATACTTTCTCCAAGTGAACAGCTATCTCAGCGGAGGATCTCGCCGGCTCGGACGCTGTGGCAGCCGTTCGGATGAACCCGAGCCGCGCACCAACCACGTCCCAAGATTTGCGAGCCGATACCTACAATAATGAAAGCTTGTCACAAGGCACGACGAAATGAAGTAACTCGGCGACCAACCCTGGCGAAACTTCCTTCTTGCATGACTGCAACATGCAGTGAGTATACATCAATCACGGGTTTGCTCACATCCGGCATGATGATGGTCGTGTTCATTTGAATAGATTTTCCCTGGCAAAAATGAGCATAGGCTACGTCAAAACGCGCCTTGTCGAGCGCAGGGGGAATATAGGATGCGAGGGCGGCAAATTGTTCCGGAGTTGGGTGTGAAACCTGGGCAATCGCTTGGTTGAGTCGGAGTAATAGGTCTTCGCGGCGCTTGATCTCAAACTGCGCTCTTTGGTACTTGGCTGTCCAGGAAGACTCCTGAGTCGGAGGGGTGGCGGATGCAGGGGATGCTTGAGTCGATCCAATATCAGGCAGGGCCAGAGGAGATGGCACTTGTGGCTCAGGGGTCGGTTGAGTGGCGCGCAACTCCACAGCGAACTTTTGCCAGGACTCGATCGAGTCTTGCAGAACTTTCCGACGTTCGATGAGTTCGGGAAGCGTGTAGACCTTGGCGGGGAGTTGCGATTGTCCCGTAAAAGGACCCAACTGGGGCTGCGAGGATGATCGGCGGAGTTGGAGCGCGTCCAAGGAAGCGTCAGAGGGAAGTGGAGGAACGTGTGGTGTTGTCCCAGAAAGTGCACCGGCCTGAATTTTATCAGCGGGTCCGGATCCCTCGGACGGCCTTTCATATGTGAATGAATTAACCACGTTTTACGTTGGCCTAAAGAGGGGCCAGCATACCTCTCACCTGCTGTCCCTGAGCTGGCTTCTCCACTCGTGTCTCCATCCTGACCCTCTTCGTGCAGTTCGCCATTTTGGGCCATCTTGATAGCCCTATCGACTCTATCTAACAGGTCTTTCCTGTTCCTCGCTTCACCGCGAACCTGTTGTATTTTGGAGGTGGGGATGCCGGATCGGGCAGCCATGAGGTGGAGGACGGCATCGTCGATGTGGGAGATCGCCTTCTGAAGGAGAAGATTTCTGGCACGAAGATGAGACACGAGCGTCGTACGGGCCAGCAGGTCAGTGTGCAACTCTTCCCCACTGGTCGCGTCGGCGGACGAGTAAGGTGGTGCGGTGGAGGGGCGCTGATGGACGTCAGACGCAGATGTCATGGAATAAAATCTGGAAAACACAGAAGACGGTCCTGACACTGCGCCTGGAAGTACCGTCTTTGTCGACATGGGCGATTGAGTGGACACATTTCCGAGTGGCGTGTGGTTTGGGGGATCTTCGTCGGAGGTATTATGACTTGCTGGTATCATGTAGCATGTGGAATGTTACGGCCTGAAAGCGGTGTATCGATGAGTCCGAGGTTGGGACACCAATGAGCGAAGCTGGGACTAATAATGGGGGCGGGGTTTGGACAAGGTATGTTCAAGGGGTCATTTCGAGGTGCACAGCCACACAACAGAGGCAAGTTATTGGTCGTTATTCCTACCCGACTATGTACTCCCAGAGTCCTAAGTGATAAAAATACGATGCTGATCGGTACAACATGTAATGGTGGATACATTACGAGACGATGGATCGATTCTAATAGGATGTAGGTAGAATGTCAGTGGGTGGCGCTTCCCGAGCTGCTCCCATCCTGAGATGATTTAACAACGATGGCTGGTCCGGCCTCTAATATAACATCGTCATCATCGTCCTCGTCCTCGTCATCGATATCCTCGTCCTGCTCGAGCTGTTGATCGGCATAGAACCTGTTGCCTTTGCTGACATATATACTCCCCAGGGGCGAAGAAGTAGGCTTCTTTGAGAGTGGGACGGGTCCGGTAGCGAGGATGTGGTCATCGTCGTCTGGCTCCTCCAGTAGATCAGGGCTTTCGACGGTTGCGACGGAAGAAACCTCGCGCTTGAAGTAGTAGCGCAGGCCAACTGGTATTAATACGCCGACGACGACAGCAGACAGAAGGAAGAAATTCTTCCAGGAAAAGAGATGGAAATCGGCAGCCGAGGTCATTTCATCCAGACCACCGCCTATGGTGGTGTGTATGACGGTGACACCAAAGACACCAAGCCACGTGCTCGACCAGAAGGGAACGACGCCAATGCCGACGTGGGGACAGACGATGTTGATGACCCAGTGTGGGGGTAGGGGTGCGATTCGGAGGATGATGAGAAAAGAAATGATGTTGTCTTTCTGCTGACGAAGTTTTTCGGACCACAAGTCGAGACGAGCCTTCCACCTTGGAACGGTGAGGAGGGCGGGACCAAAGGCAGCGCTGATCAAATAGCAAAGAGTGGCGCCAGTGGCGACGCAAGTGCAGGCGAGGGGGAGGGCGACTGGGACGCCCCAGACTGCACCGCCGAGGATGGACAGATACATGGAGCCCGGGAGGGAGAAAGCCTGGAGGCTAAGGGACCCAGTGAGCAGGGGAAGGAAGGCGGGAAGAGCACGCACAATAGGTAGGTGATGACATAACAAATTACGATGCGCGTGGGGTGGATGTCACGGTACTTCTTTAAAAGGCCGTTGAGCGCCTTGAGATCATCAAACGATTTGGGTATATGGAGCAGGAGACGGTCCTCGCTGGGAGGAGAGTGAGGAAAAGAACGGACGGAGAGACGGGGACGTACGGTTCGAGGGAAGGGAGTGCGAGGTAGAGTGTGCCGCCGAGGACGAGGGTGGCAAGGAGGAAGAGGGCAGCCATGCGAAGGGCTGCGGAGAGGAGAAGGCGGCCTGGAGAGGTGCGGGTTGTCGAGCCATAGGATGCGGGGTCGTCTCGTGCGAGGAGGGGGTCGGTGTCGTGCACGGTGTCGAGGGTGTACTCGGACGTGTTTGGGTGGTGCTGCATGGTGTGAGGGAGACAATTAATAAGGATAATTATTTATTTAAGTGTCATCACGTGGGTTGACAAAGGAGGAGGGGATGGTGAGAGAGGGCGCGCTGAACTGAGGCCTGTGCTGGAGACGGGGCGATCAGCGATGACACACATCCTCCCTCCCCACTCGGACATCTCCCTCCACTCCGCACTACACATGGACCAGCGTCAGCCCCAACAACACATCCAACCCGCTCAACAGCAGCAACCCCAGCAGCAGCAGCAGCAGCAGCAGCAGCAACCACAACAGCACCAACAGCAACAGCTGTCTCAGCCCCAACAAGCGCCGTCGCAGCCTCCCAAGAAACGCAGAAAAACAGACTCTCCCCACGACGATGTCACTTCTCCTTCAGAACCAAGACGCCTCAGACGCTCCCATGAGGCTTGTGCGCGCTGCAGGAGTAAGAAAATTAAGGCAAGTCCCGTCGGTAGTCACCGACCGCAAATCTCCGTTCGCCTGTCTCACTCTCATCCCAGTGCGACTCGAAACATCCCAAATGCACCGCCTGTGCCACCGCCGGCGTGCCCTGCCAGCAAGAGGACAGACATAGGCAGACTCTCACCCTCCGCGGGCACACAGAGTTTATCGAGCGCCAGATTGCCCTATGTGACGCCCTCCTCAAACGCCGTCTCCCTGGTTTCAATCTCGCCAATCTCGACGAGATCTGCGTTCGCGAGGGCATAGATATCGACGGCACTCTCCAGCCTCCCCCCGATTTTCACGACTCTCAGTTCCAGCAGCATTCAAACCCGCCCCCCCCGGGCTCTTCCTATTACCCTCCCCTCGTCCCTCCTGGCTACCCCCACCCCGGTGTCCCAATATATGGCCCTTATCCTCCACACATTCCCATTCCCGCCCCTCCCGGTTCCTATGCCCCCCACATGCACCCTGGTTTTCCTCCTCCTCCCCCTCAGCACATGCAACCTCCTCCGCATCAAATACAACCCCAGGGCCCTCAGCAAATTCCCCCACCCCACGCTACTCCACTCGAGGTAAAGGGTCAGGACCCCCAGTCTCTCGACGTGTCCGACACTCCCGTACGCACTTGTCTCCCTGCCTCTGCTCGCTTTGCTTACCACATCTTCGTCTAGGCGATTGCTAAGAGTTTCGGCGTCCATCCCCTCATTGTGAGTGAAAGCCAGCTTACGGCTCAGAACGACAGAGAGGATCTCGCTGTTGGTTCCAACGGCCTCACTTCAGGTCGTGATCAGAATATCACGGAAGCATCCGTTCCCCGTGACCCCAATGTCTGGTTCTCTATTTCTGTCGCGACTTCATTCGCCGTCGCGCCGTGTCCAGCAGTTTCCAAACTCGTTATTTGGTTGCCGAAAGACCGAAAAATGGTTAACAAGATCGTTGATGTTTACTTTACGCACCTCAATATCCACCGACCCGTCTTTTTCCGCTCTGACTTTGAACGCCGGCTCAACGCGCTCTACGATGAAAATGTTCAACATGAACCTGGTTTCATTTGTAGCATGTATCTGATACTCGCTTTGGGCACTCTGAGCGAACTCAACCATAAGGCCACACTCGTCGACAATGGTGTCAAGTCCCCCACCGATAGCCCGATTTCCACCAAGAAACTACTTCCAGGTGAATGGCCTGAGCACTATGAATTCTTTGAGCGCGCTCTTGCCATCAAACCCCATCTTCGTGTCACTATCACGAGCCTCCAGGCTCTCATTCTGTTGCAGTGGTATCTCTACACGGAGGTACGCTATCCATCCACCGATTGTCGTTGCACTCTGACAACATCTGTCCAGCGACAAGGCCGTTCGCTATGGCGCCTCGTCGGCAGCCTCGTCCGTTTATCCATCGAGTTGGGTCTTCACCACGATCCCATGTCACAGAACAACACTTTCACGGAAGAAGAAGCACAACTGCGCATCCGATTGTGGGCTATCGTGATGGTCCATGATCGTGGGACGTCTATCCTCCTTGGTAGACCCCTCGCTATCGCTCCTTCTGATTCAAACACGCCCCATCCTTCTCGACCGCTCACAGGCCAGCCTTTAGATTTTTCTGAGCACTTCATGTTGTCCCATCCCGTCGCTGAGATTCAGGCCGACATCATCAATTCCCTCTACGCTCCTTCTAACAAGACAGCGGAAGCCGTTATGCGACAAGCAACTCGGATTATTAAAATTCTCAGCGAGTTCCGAAGACAACTTCCAGAGAGCTACAAGTATTACTTTGGTGGGACTGACGATTGGCCACTGGAGAAGAGACAGGAACTTGTTCGTGGCATTACGGAGGATCAGGGACTTACGCTCCTCAAGATCGGGATATCAAGAATATTACTATTGAGAGCGCTGTTCAGTTTGAAGGAGCTTGATTACGTGCACCGTTCTAAAGCTCTCGTTGATGGTGAGCCGCACCTCTGTTCCTTGTTGTGAGACACTCATACTCTAATAGCGATCGTTACGTCACACAACATCATCATCGTACACAATCAGCTCATCCGGTTCCCTGACATTGCGTTCTTCGTCTCTCCAATCCCACTCCACATAGCAGCCATGGTCATTCTGTATGGTCATATGTCGCATTGTGAACGCTTGTCGCGACAAACCATGATTGAAGACGTTTGGATGGCCCTCGACATGTTGCCTCGATTCCGGTGGCGCTGGGAACGTAAAGATTTGAATGGTGACCACCCTTTAATTTCTAGGCTCGCAGAAAAGGTTCTGAGCGTTGACCTTCACTCTGTCGGCCCTCCTAAAGACCCCATTTTACTCTCGGAACCTGATTGGGAAACCGACACCGTAATTGTAGGCTCTCCATCAATGGCGTCTCCTCGTCAGCCACACATGCAACAACAGCAACAGCAGAAGACGCCGACCCTGGCCCACCCACCGTACCAGGCCGATGCAAACATGAGCGGGACTGCGGTTTACGGACCAAGGCCTGCTTCTCAAAGTACCACTCCTGTAAAGAGTGTTGGTCCGCAGGTCTCACCTGGGGCTATTGGAGATAAGCTTGCCGACATCCCGACGGGCCTATTCTACCCTTTCTATCCCGAGAACCCCATGGATTCGATCGACAACTGTCACATGTGCGAATCGAATGATGGCAGGAATGCGAACAACGACAACAGTGACTATGCCCAGCTGTTGGCAGCTGCCGCTGCTCAACCTAACGGGTCGGATGGCACCTATGGCTGTCAGCCATCGCAGGACTCTTACATGCTGGAAGAAATCGTGCCGGTGAATGTGCCGCCCAATGGTCATACGGGTGCGATTTGGATGAACGTCGTGAGTACTTCGCAGGGATTATGTCGTCTTCGCTGATGCACCGGTACGCGGTAACTCTGTTTCGTCGTGTTTTGTAGAACCAGAGAGGTACGCAATACGAAAGAGCCTAGATCATTGTGTCTTCCTTTTCCGAAACTCGCTTGGTTTCATTTTTCCTCGCTAATTCCGGTGTTTGAGCCTTCTGTTCTCCATTTCGGCCTGGCCTCGGACAGTCCCATGTACAGTACGTTCTGCAGATGGCTCTTCCTTATTTCTCTTTATACTCCGTCGCTTTCGATGAGTTTACCATGTGAACGGCTGTTCGTGTGCTATGTGTGCTCTCTTCGCTGTATCCGCGTTCTGCAACGACTCGCGGTCCATAGTTTAAGATCCTTTTAACGAGACTGCTTGCTTAATCATGTAGCCTGGATCACCTCTTTGCAAGTAATTCGAGCCAATCCGCATGTACAACTAGATGGCCACCGGATTGTGAGGTCGACAGAATCTTTTCGTGCGTCGAACCGCGAACGCACGAGTGGAGAACTAGTACACATATTGTGGTGTGTACGTAGGGGACTTTACAGTCACATATCGTCCATTGGGTACTCAGTTTCAGGCCTCAAGTATCGCCGTCCTCGTTTGCGCGATCCAAACCAGAAGGCAAGCGAGATGCCAGATGACTGAGTCTATATAAGGCGACCCATCTCGTAGACAGGACTCGTCGACATGGTCGAAACTGGTTGCCGGTCCGTACGAGCAACGACCATTCGGCTAGCGTTGTGCGACGACAGGACGACACGTCACTGGCAGGTGCCCCTACCCGATTTCATCGAAGAAACGAATCGAGGTGCGAGGCAGAAATCAAGCGGCAGCGATCACGGTGTAGATTCGTGAGCCATCGCACCCTTGACAAAATATGCTTGACGGGGGGAATGCGAGGAGGGCAACTTGCCTCGTAGTAAGGGCCTCCGGTCAGGTCAAAATGCTCAAGAAGGACATGTACGTCCCTCCTCGCTAACAGTCCATGCGTGCGATCTCAGAGCTATCAAACGGGTGTTGTTTCAGGGTGATGAGGCGACCTGATAAAGCTACCATGACACGTGTCGTAACCATCAGAAATAAGCCCTAGGACACCATGACTGTCCAGATCTACTGTCTCCGAATGTGTCTACATGTCAATTTGCCCGATGGAATATGGTACCTGACTAGACGTACCTCTCACCCTCTCCTACAGTCCTGCATGAACAGAAGAGGGTCTGAGTGAATATCACAGTGGAAGCGAATCGATGGTCTACAAGTGGCCGATTGGTCAACTTTGGAGAAGGTGCTTACTGAACTCTCCAGTAGTAGTCAGATACTTATGAATAATTACATGCTCATCCAGTCCAAACGTTCCTGGCCGTACCATCGGAGCAGAGCTCTTGAGAAAAAACTGGCAGCGTCAATCCAGCACATCAAGCGCATCTTGTGTTTCACTCACACAAAGTTGGAGTGACATATGCTGCGATAGGAAAGGCCACCTACACGAGACATATCTCTGGTTGAGCATCCGAACCACCCCCTGTTTCTATGACGTACCTTCATCATAGATGGCGCCGTCTTCTTGCTTGTATCAGTGGCCCTTTGTTCTCCGATTCATGATGACGGTGTACACCAATGATCATGTGGGTATGATCCCAAATTCCATTGTGGCAAGATGGCAAGACTGACACACGCCTCATGAGTGACGGTTCGATGCTATGTACTTGTCTATTCAATCTAACTCAAGGAACATACCTCGGGAACTCGAGTACTTAACGTTGAATAAACTTAGGCGAGATGGCTGTATTGTGTAAGCCGATCTCACTATGAATTGCCACTTCGAGGTCGGTATTTCGACATGCGATAACAAACGTCGGCATCTGTTTTTTCCGGGTGCCATGTCCGAGGCAGTACATAGTGGTACGTGGTATGGGCGGAGAGCAATCGTATGTCGAATTCGCGGGAAATTTGGTAATATCATGAGTTATGAATGAATCCAACCTAAAACGTCGGACGCATACATATTAGCGTTGAGAAGCAATCAATCAATGGTGACAGTCATTGATGGAAAAAGAGCTACCAGCACGTGGGCATCGTCATTGCAACGACGGCACCGGAGAATACTGAGATCGATTGAGATGAAACAAGATGAAGACATCCGCAGTCCGCCGTCGACTGTAAGTCGGTTAGAGAGTTCAAAACGTTCACGGCCAAGTTTGAAGCATTTCCACGGGACACAATAACGTATGGGTCATGGTGAGTCACGAAGTTGAACGCGGACAGTGGAACTCGCTCAGACTCGCTGGTGCCAGTCACTTGATTGTGTCTAACGCCCGCTTTTGAATTTCATCTAGCAATCCCAGAACGGCGAAAACTGGCTGCAGGCTAGTAAAGTCGTGTAAGTCGACTCTCGATGGACGTTGTCTATGGCAAAAACCAGCATGTGACAGCCCAAAAAGGGCACTCCAATTGGTGTAACTACGCTCCCGGACGACAAAATTTATGGCGATGTAAAGTAAAACCGAAATGACGTGTCTACTAGGGGTACAGGGGTCCTGATGACATGAAAGAAATGGAAACCGAAGTTAAAGCTTGGGCAGCCTGAGCCCGAACAAGACTGTCAGAGTGAACGAACACGAGCGAGGGATGATCCAAAAGAAAGAAACCCTAGTCTATCCCAAAAATTGCTCCATCTTGTCCAGGATGGTGTCGATGCCCCTGATGAGGAGCACGACTCGCTTGGGCAGCAGAGCTGCCTTATCGCCTTCTCTGCCCACGTCCGCGCAGTCTGCCGCGCTCCGCTGGCCATTGGCAGTAGCGGCATCCACCCTGGCACTCTGGATGGCTTCTTCAAGGGTGACGGGTAGATAAAGGGTGATGCGGGTGAGCTGGATGGTTAGACGAGAACGACCGGTGACGTCGAAGTAGGGTAGCTGGCGGAAGGCGTACTGAATTTCGAGGACGCGCACGAGTTCGGCGTGCAGGGCGAGTATGCAGGCACGACATACTTGTGGGACAGCGGGTATAATCAGAGGCAAGTCGGAGCAGAGTGAGAAGACTCACGCATGACACGGCCACGTATGTTTTCGAGGACAGAAAGGACGGCATTGATACCATCGTCTCCGAGTTTGAGGGAAGGATTAAGTTCGCTGATGGCATCTGTGGCATCAAGGATGATTAGTAGGTCTGGAAAGGGGCTAACCACAGTGCACTCACGAAGCAGGGTGCGTATCATTTCGAGGTTACCGTCCAGAAAGTCGCTCACAATGCTGAGGAGGACGCCTTTGAAGGTCTCGTCTGCGTACTCCCAGGGATGCGAACGCAGGAAATCAGGTTGAACGTCTGCTGGACGGGCGTCGTACATGCGTTTGAGAGAGGGTTGCGAGAGCACGGCGTAAGCTATGGAAACTCTTTGGAACGCATGCGTCGCATCTGGGTTTCCGGGGCACTTGCTATGGCTCGCGTTGAGAACTGTAAATATGAGGGAGAAAGGAGACGAACTCCGGGTGGCACGCTTTACTACGCGAGAGATAGGCCCGTCGGAGGGTCAGTCTGTCGATTGCCGGAGAGCGGGCGACGCCGAGGATGTCATAGAGGTCATCGGTGGAGAGGACTTCGCATATTTCCCTTTCACGAATGTTTTCCTTACTGAGTGGGGGTTCAAAAGAATCTGGAGAACGAGGTCGCGGCAGCCACTGGCAGTCTATGCTTTGAGAGCGGATGATTACTGCACATTCGCGATCCTTTCCGACAACGAAAAGGGGTAGGCGCCAGTGTGCGATTGCTGAGCAGAGAAACACTGAGAACATCACAATCTAACAAATGGAGGCTTTGCATACCTGGACTGAGAAGGCAGGAAAACATGGAAGACAAACATCCGAGAAATTCAAAATCTCGGTAGATCTATCGTCTAGTATTAGGAACGTGATAAGTCGCGTCCCTTATCTTATCACAAACACACGATTTAGGAGGTCACCACCCCCAGCAAACCACCGAACTTATTTACCGAGCGTTTCACCTCGCCTCGCTCACCCATCACAGTCAGGAGGACGGCATAACCCTCGGCGCGCTCCTCGTCCTCGCCACACGACGTCAGCTCATACCGTCCAAAAGCCCAATTCAAGATGTAGACACCGCTTTCGAGGCGCACAAATCCCTTGATCCTCCATACCGTCTCCTTTGATACCGCCTCAAGGGCACTCCGGAGTATTCCTTCTTCCAGGGAGTCTGTTCCCTCTCCGGCTCCGCGCGTTGTGGTGCCAGGTGCATGGTAGTCGTGACAGGTCTCGTCGTGGCAGACGTGGTCCGTAACTCGTGAACTTCCAGAACTCTTAGACAGCGTGACAGTCTGAACCTCGTCGTGGTGAATTCCTCCCCCAGGAACGCTGGTTCCACTGAGCGTGTCTCGAAAGAGTTTGGTATCAACTCCGAAGAGTAGACTCGGGTCCACACCGTCACGTCCGTTACATCTAATTTTCGGTGTCGAATCATTCAGGGTATTGAGATGATCAAGCACAAGGTCAAGTGCTCTGTCGTTGACATGTTCCCATTTATTCTACGAGCCAACAATAGTTCATCAGAGTCGTCCGATCGTCCACGAGAGCACTCACAATAAGTATGATGTCCGAGTAGCTCGCTTGCATCTTGGCCGTAGGGGATGTGTCCTCGTAACCGGTGAAATTCTCAGCGTCTACCACAGTAATGATCGCGTCCAGTTTGAGGTCTTCGTTCGTTTCGCGCTCAAGCTCACGGATCTGGAATGCGAGCGTAGCAGGGAAAGCTGAACCACTGATGTGGTCAACGAGAAAGAAACACTCGACGCGATCATCGTTACCTGCACTCTATGATAATGCGGTCTGGACGGTATTTCTCTAAGATAATCATGGGGGTGGTCTTGACTCTGTCCTATCATTACACGGGTATTTACCTCGAATCTCTAAGAGGGCACTCTTCATCTGCCCCACGAGGACGCAGCACCTGTGGTACTGGCGCTTAACATAGCTAAAACCAACTGCAGAACACAATACGCACATACAGCCGTTGAGAATTTCGCTGACAGCCGTCAGGCTGGACTGCTTAGCGAGCTGGCTGTCAACTGTGTGACGATGAGGAGGATTCTGTCGGCAGTGATGACGGGAGTGGCACCTTCGATGTCTCCGAACTCATTCTTGAGAAGGACTACCTTGTAATCTTTTGGAAGTCTTGGGAGCAACGAGAGGATAATGGAAGTTTTTCCGGCTCCCAGAAATCCGGTGAATACGGTTATGGGTATGTTGGGTATCTGGGCCTGGCTAGGCATGAGTCAGTGGATCTCAGCGAAAGTTAGTTGTGTCGCAGATAAATTACTTACGGAAATGCTAACCGCCAAAGGTTGGTCATCAAACGGTTTGTGACCGTTTGGCCAGATTCAACGGAAGCATTCATATCCAACCAACTTGTTTGATCCAGCTCAAACACTTGACCGTCATGTCCGGTCGTACCACCAGGCGCGTGACGCCGACCGCTGTAAGCCGGAGAACTGGCCCTCTTCTCATCGACGCGTCTCAGGTCGCTGCAGCCCACACGTACCTCGCGTTCTCTGCATTTATTTCGGCCCTTCTTCTTGGCTGTGCACTCCATTACAAGAAAATTGTCAAGAATGGCATCGCAGGATATCCAGACGAGTGGTTTCCTTCTGTTTCTGCGACGTAAGTGGGTTTGTTACTTCTCGAAACCTCGCTCTGCTGATGCGCCTCTGTAGCATTGGAGACTGGTACCCAGAGCGCAACGCCTTCCAGATTCTCATAGCAATAACGAGTGGTCCCCGGTTCGCTCTCGTATTCCTGCAATACTTTATCACCCGCACGTCTGGTTCCACCTTGCCTCGTTGGGTCTTCCTCACCGGTATCATACGCACACTCGTGTGTGGGGGCTGGGTGTATATCACGTCGAATGATGATCACGATGCGCACGATGTACTTATGGTGTTGTACATTGTATGTAATGTTCCGTGGATGCTGGGAGGAATCGTGAATACCCCCACTAGCCACATACAAGTAAGGAAGAGACGGTTCGTGCTGAAATTCTCCACCTTAATTATTCTAATCTCACAGTCATGGCAGACAATATGTCGCCGTAGCGCAAGTACCCTCGCGAGCTACTGCACGCTGACAGTCGTTGATATCCAATCTAGTTTCTTTGTGTCGATTGTCCCTCTGGTGTACTTCTTCATCCAACATAAAGTACGCGAGATACCCGGAGGTAATGCTGTATGTATTTGTCTGTCATTCGCCTAAGCTCACTCACCTATAGCTTATACACGATATGCTTTCTTTGAATGGGGACTTATCTTCTTGGATGTCCTCTACGACTCAATCTCAGGTGCCGACTTCAAGCAGTGTAACCTACAGGCAAGAAAAATTACTGTGACTTTCCTATTTGCTTACTCCACCCCATTGGTAGATTGCTGTTGGTGTATCGCTGGATTCCAGTATCGAGCATAAAAACATGTATAACCAGCTGCATCACCTTGTCTAATCGTAATCTAACATTTCCGTATAAATAGACCCTTCCCTCCAGCTCATGT
>JBBPTR010000068.1:0-42455 GCA_038094255.1 Porphyrellus aff. niger
ACGTACGTGGATTTCCGTAGACGAGACGTGTTTGTCATTTAGGTAAGCTTTGACCGTACCAGGAAGCAGCATGTATTCGCTAGTATTCTTGACTTCACACTAACCACCAACAAGGATAAGTATGGCCAAGAGAGAGAATAAACGATACACACTGTGTAATAGACACGGGTGTCGATACTGGGCACTACGACACGCATGAACTCCGCTTGCAGAGAAAGGGAAGCAACCAGCACATGATGCGCAGCACGGTCAGAAGGAATGAATATACACCCATTGACGATATGGGTGATCGGATCCTTGCTGTCCTAAAGCTTCAAAGTGTAAGTGGCTTTGCACGAAAGGTAGTAATGACAGATGATACATACATGAGAGACAAGCCGAGATACCTGCCTGTGGCAGAGCATCCACTTCAGGAGCCTCATCTACTGCTTGGACCAAGGGTAGAATGGCGGTGCGACAACATAGGCATGAGCCGGTTGAACCTTTCGCATAATGAAACGCCCAGACGCGACTTGTTCACGATCGCGTTTACGTTCATGTTTCATCCCATCTATCAGAAAACAGAACTGTGGCACCCTGTCCGAATGATGTCAGGTTGTAAGCAAGAGTGAAAGGATACTCATCGAATCGACACTAATATCTTTGGCTCTGGAAGCTGAATTAATGCCATACCTGGTCCGCTGATGTGAGTAGACCGACTCATGAGTCGAAAACCGGGCCAAGTGTTGCATGATACTCTTGAGGTTAAGCACGGGGATTTCATTGACTACTTTTGAAAGCCTCCTGCAGTGAAAGGCAGGAGGCTTTAAAAAGTAGTCACTGCAATTCAACGGACGAGAAGAAAGTAACCTCAGGCTGTTGGTTGGCACGCCGAAAGCGATTCTACTAGTACGCGGTGTCGGAATCAAACAGTGTAGGAAAATTGAATGCAGGATGAATATTATGTAATAAGGCCGTGGCGGCGTGCACGTGTATGCAGAATGCGACAATTGTAAGGGGGATAAGATGCCCGTGGATTCATCAAGCAGTCGTCCAGGATCATTACCTCGAAGTATGTCGTGCTAGTACTGCAGTAAATTTTTTCGCACAATTGTTGAGGTAATGACGTACGCAAGGGACAGTCGATTTATCACCAGAAAGACTTGCACACTAAACATTGTCTCACCCTTCATATTGTACCGGCCGCCTGGCGAAATGGCATCGCGTCTGACTACGAATCAGGAGATTGCAGGTTCGACCCCTGCGGTGGTCATTTACATTTTACTCGGCAGATAGTTTATCCGACGGACGTTTGTAGTAGCAGTTTCTCCTTCGGATGTTATTTTGGTCTCAGATTTCGACTCAACAGTGAAACCTCTAAAGACAACGCAGAGCGACAGGCAGAATCAGTGACATCCCATTCGGAACCAATCTCAGACATGGCACAACTCAAACGTTGCAAGTTTCCCAACTCAGCTGGGTGTCCTTTAAGTTTCTGGTATCCGAAATTCCAAATTATTGATTGATTTGGTCAGAAATGTGGATAGGACGGTTATCGTCTGGGCCAGTATGGAGATCAATTGGTATGAACCTGGAGTCGTCGACTTGCACGACTCACTCACGAGAAAAAGCTGTTTAGCTTTCGTGCGATGTAGGTCGTTCTTCGAAGGTTTGGCACGCCTGGATTGCGTTTCAGCATGTCGAAACTCGGAGTCCTCGCTCTCCTCCGCATGAAAGATCATCAATACCCAGGTCTGGGTCACCGACATCCATGGGTTTGATGAGGGGTGGACCACCGTCAACTGCGGGATGTCGACTTTGCTGTCAGCCCACTCCAAATAGGTGCCACCGTGCCAGCCTGCCAACGCGTTAAACCTTGAAGGGTACCTACAGAGTACATTGCCTCTATCCTATAGAGATAACGGCAGGATCTCGAACTCTGTTGGACAACTGATGAACCCATCAGTACAGGGTGAGTGCGTACCTTGTTAGCATGCTAGCACAGTGCCACGTCGCCGTCCCGAGACCGCACCTAGACTGGGCGGAAACCGCAGACAAGCACATGCATGACAAGCCCTCAAAACTCTTGAACGGTGCCTGAAGATCAGAAACGCGCGCGATCCGGTGTTGACCCAGCCGAGAGCCTCGACTTCTAGTGCTACTCCTGCACAAACGCGATCCGACGGGCAAACATCAGCGCCCGGCGCAGCAGCGCACGAGCACGTCGGAATCGGACGTATTCGGTCAAGTCGCTTGGCTTCCAATCTTGCGGGGTTGATGCGCAGGTACCTCCCACTCTCAGATCCATCGATAATCAACATGCTTGCGCCTCCGTTCAATGCTAGCCATATCGATGCGCAGCGCGGAACGATCCGCGTACGTCAGTTGGTTCGGGCTGTACCGAAGCGATGCGCCTCGAAACACCCCGTGTGAACGCTTGTAAACGCCCGAACCGTTCCCCCCCGACCCTACCGGACGCTATGGATCTCGTGCTACGATAGGCCTAGTAAGCGGCGAACTCATACGCTGACCGATCACTCTCAGACAGCGGGCCGACGTGGAGTTCCGTGTGATCGTCCTAATGATCTTCGGCACCGTCGACTCGGACTTTCGTTATCATTCTCGCCGCCCACACACTGCATGGGTATTTCTGTAACCGGCAAAGCGGGATTCCACCAGTCGTCGTCATATATCCCGATAGCATCATATAATCAAATGATGCTGATGAGGACTTTGAGTCAGCACCACTACATACATGCCCTTACATGTCTGGCACAGGAGACCTGGCGGCATGATGGTTTATCCGCCAGAAATCCACGGAGGGATGGAACCTCGGAGCCTCGAGCGACTTGCGGTGTGACTTGTGCCTTGCAGCTGAACATGAGCCCGGAGCTCACCAGATCTCACCGCACCGATAAGGATCTCTTGATGCAAGTTTAGACGCCACACGCATAGGAGAGGTTCACAGGACGACGGTCAGACGTGCCTGTCAAGTTGTGACAACTACACCAAGCCCATATCCGATTCACCAAACGCATCGTGTATCACTGATTCAACGCGAGTCGATTTGATAAACGGCAAATAGCTACATAATATTACGGGAAATACGAGGTAACGAGTCGAAACGGCGCAACATATAATAGATACACGATGACCCATAATAAACTATTCGTCGACGAGTCCGCAACCCCACCTAAGTTTATACGTACGGTTCAATCCTGCCTCTATCGTACAAACATCTGCTGTCCGTCGACCGAAAGTAGAGTATCAATATTAAATAATAGAGCCAAAAAGAAGTAGAACGGGAGGGGGAGGGAACGCTAAACTGATCGCCGTTGAGGGTGGATCCAATACCTGCTTTACCAAATAAAAGAGTGGAAGAAACGATGCGATGGCGCGAAGTACAAGATGGATAGCGTGGATGTAAAGCTTCAGCGGCATTCCGCTTTTCATGGGTCGTCCCGCCAGTCATAAACACAGGCGATAGGTACCTTAGTTACCAGGACGCCTGTCGTAAAGTGATCTTGAGTGGAAGTCGGGGCCGGTTGAACGCGCCCAAAGCAAGCGAGACAGAGAATATAATCATGGTGGAGGGGTGGTACCGGTCCAATCCCTAGGCTAAGACGTCCGCCTGTTGTTCGGTAATGGTTACCTCCGAAGGATCTTGCTCGGAGTCTTGCCCCACGACGCCGACTCTCCACAGGAATAGAGCAGCCAAAACAGCACCTGCACAGCACATCACCTGTGTCAGTAACAGCCTCGCGGAGCAAGTGGAGCACATACCAAGGAACGGGAAGGCAGCAGTGGTCCATTGAGCGGATCTGTAACCTGAGAGGTCCGCCGATAACGGTGCATTCGATCCCGAAGAGTTGACCACTACGCCCAGCTTGGCTGACTGAGCGTCCACAACAGTATTGAAAACGATGGTGGAAACCGTAAGACCAAACGATGCACCGATCTATGGAAAGCGAGCGCGAGTCAGCAATCCCGTCGGATCATAACCTGACATTGAGGAACTGGACATTTGTGGTCACTTACCTGAGTCATGGTCTGGAATAGTCCTCCTGCGAGACTCTGCTCATGTGGGTACACGACCTTCGCGACGAAAAGAGTGCCGGCAGAGAATACAAAGTCGGCTCCAAACACAACAATGACTGTGGCGGGGAATCCATACGCCCAGTATGTAGCCGATGGGTCGATGAGTGCGAAGAGGACGCAACCGAATCCAGTGAGTAGAGTGCCCGACACTGGAGCGTGAGGATGGTAATCAATCACCGACCACTCGGGACGAACAGGGGCGAATTATCTTACCAAAAAAGACCACAAGGGGGAGCTTTGACACCACCAACGCGACGAAAAAGTTGCAAAGACAACCCACGACGAACATGGGTATCACGCGAACCATAGTAAGCACCGGCGAAAGACCAAGGTAATTTTGGTAATAAAGCTGGGCATGTAACATGTCAGCATCCCGCACTATCACCGCACAATGAACTGGCGCAAACCTGAACCCAGAGCGTCCAAGCAGTGAACCCAGACCAGTTTAGAAACGCGATGACAAGGACCACCGCCATGCGCCCCCTAGCTCGCGCCCATATCGACAGCTTCATTAACGGTGGAGGCGTCCAGACGGACTTGGGCTTCTCAGGGCCAACGGCATACTTCTCGAGATGAAGCTCCCAGACGACGAAAATACCAAGGAAGATCACTCCGATGACCAGACAGGCGATGATATCTGGTGCGAATCAGCATGCGAAGCCATATCCGAAACAGGAAAGAACGTACAGGGGTTTTTCCAGCCTGCGACGGGAGCTTGACCAAGGACAAACACGACGAGAACCAAACCGCCTGTGACCAGGAAAGCGCCAATCCAGTCCACCCGTGCGTCAACCTCAGAAGAGCTCCTATCTGGATCAAATGACGTCAGGGCGCCGAATATACATAGCGCCGATAAAGCTGCGGATAAGTAAAACGGTGCACGCCAGTGGACCCTAGATGATACAAATAAGGAAATGCGGCCTCGAGGAAATGGAAAGCGAAGACGGACTTGCTAACTTGGGTGAGAACGCCTCCAATGATGTTCCCGAAGCCTCCGCCAATCGGGGCACCCGCGGCGAAGGTTGCGAACGCAATGGATCTTGCGCGCGAAGGGGGAAACGCGAGCGCCAGAATACCCAGCTTTGGATTACGTCATATGAAGATCGGTCCGGAAATAAAAGAAAATAACGTAACGTACAGCAGATGGAATAGCGGCGGCCAGACCCATTCCCTGGAAACCTCGGAGGATATCCAATGTGAGACCGTCTGATGGTATGGCGGTCCATAAGCCTGCGCAGTGAGAGGCGTTGTAATAGATTTACCTTCAGAAAATCCTAGACCAAGGGCAAAAGCACCCTGCCACAACATGCCGAGTATGAAAGCCTTCTTGCGTCCATACAGATCCGCAAGACGTCCGAAGAGTAGGAGAAGACATCCCTTGAATTGTCTCAGAACCAACGAATGAAGAATGCAGAAGTGAACTGACAGAACTTAACGCATATGCCGATAGTAGCCACTGTAATTTGTCTTCTTCGATATCAATCGCCTTTCCTATGAGAGGGAGAGAAATGGACACGGAAGTTGTATTCGAAACCTGCTCGAGTGTCAGGCAGCGCAAGGACATCAAAACGACAGAGACGAACGTTGATGATCATGGCAGTCGTGCACGTCGCCACTATAGCGATGGAACGCGCGAGACTGCGGTTGGCAGAGGGATGGCGGGCATAAAGTTTCTCGATTGTGAGATCTTGACTCTGTGAATGATGAAGCTGGCGGACTGCTACAACGTCGCTGACGCCGATGTCATATTCCATGGCACTCGAAATTTCTTCCACTCTGTGGAAGCGGGACGGCGGTCTGCCTTAAGGGAGAAGAAGGGTGGGTGAGCTGTACACTGGAGAAAGACCAGGCATCCATACCATGACCGCAGTTTTATATGCCCACACCCGCTCCGAAGCCATTCTGGGGGGTGGCGGCAACCAGATCGGAAGCATTTCGTAATATTGCAATGATCGGTCACAGCGTCACACCATGTGCATTGAGTATTTCGGCAGCCCTTGCCCGCGCGTTCTCGCGGTGGGTCGCAACCAACTACTAAGCAAGCTGACTGAAACGGGGAATTCGGAGAGGCACGGTTACATACTTCTTAATAGGAGTAACACGTCGCTACTAATCTGGCTGACGCGGCTTGGTACGGACTTATGCCAAGTGGTCGGTTTCAAGGAGCTCCGAATCGTGTCAGTGAATCGAAACCGTCTCTGCGGCCTCCCGACCGCGTCCACGTTGCATCCAGGGTTGTCATAGTATTGAGCACGAAATCAACCTCCGAACTCCCCTAATGAATTCCACAGCGCCACTCACATTGCACATTGCACCTCGTGCATGGGCTATGTACTATCATGCTATGCTTCCTAGGCCTAGCCACCAGGGGCCTTTAATCGGACCGTCGTTATTTGAGCGGGGATGTGCAAATGGATTGTAAGGAACACGAAAAAATGCAGTGGACATAGCAATTACTTGAATCACGATCGATAGTGTATAATGCTCTGCTTTGCAGTCTAACCTTTTTAAGAACTTCGACCAGACCGCCACTCCATTCCTCCGACACAGGTCACTCTCCGGTGCGCTCGGCTTACCAATGCGTCCTAGGAAAGCGGCGTTTTACCGTCCGTACATTTACTCTTGGATCTTGGCCAAAATTTCCGCATCCTTGAATAGGAAATACTCCTAACCAAACCATTCGGCACAGCTTACTATTGATGGGACCGATGCTACATACCTCTTCACCAACTTTGATAGAGTTTCCTCCCCACCCTGGCAACAATACACGATCACCAGCCTTCACTGCCGTTGGCACAACGACACCATCTTTGTTAGGTGCCCCGGGGCCCACCGCAATGACGGTTGCTTCTGGTAATGGCGTGTTCGTGGCAGACGTAGGAAGGAAAATACCAGACGCGGTTTTCTAATCACCAGGAGTGCGTTGAGCCGACTTAGTAGAAAAAAAATGACAATGAAGACGTACGGTGTCAGCTTTGAACCGTTGAACCAACACACGATCCAACAGAGGAACGAGAGACCTGATGGACTTGAAGGTAGCCTGGGCAGCCTGGGTCGTCAAAGCCAACGAATCAACTCGACGTCAGGACGTCATGCATATCACCCATGCTTACCATGAAGACGTGTAGAAAGAAGTCGGTGAATACGAGACAAAATGAGCAAAGCTGGAGAAAAGTCACGCAAAGAACCTTGCCGACTTTTTTCCGCCGCTTTATTTGGTTCGAGCAAATAAACGGTCACGTATACCAAGTCATGTGACCGTTTCTACATCTCAAGAACACGATGTTCTACAACACTCCTGTCGTCTGTGAGCACTCTCACCGTCAGCTTTGTTGCTAACGTTGCCGTAGCGGTCATTGACGTTTGATTAATCCCTGATTCCAAAAGAGATTGTGTCGCTGTGGTGTGAGCAGCGGCGAAACACACTCCAAGGTGTTCACATCGACAAACATCTCACTGCTCAGATCTCAGTGTACAAACCCCATTCTGATTCGCATATTTCCTCCCCGATCCCTGGTGCATGTTATCTATCAAGTCAACAAACTAAGCCGAAGGTCGAAAAGTATATCTATGCACGTCGAAACAAATATGCGCGAAAGATTGGGGAGTAGCCTTCCGAGGGATCCGGTGGGTATCGCAACGCCCAGAGGTGCCACGACGGTGGTAATGACGACGTCGAGTATGCACATGAAGCATGCTATACTGAGAAAATAGTAGAGGTGAGCAACGGACCTCCAACCCGAATCCGCGCACGGATCCACTCACAATCAAGACAACGTGCTAGTGGACAAGCGCGTCCCCCCACGTTATTGACGAGGTGCTCTCGTGGTCGGAAGTGGTAAAGAAAGAGATAATGGTGCTGACAGAATCCATTCTGATGAGGATGAGGATGAACAGTGCACAGACTGAGCGGGGGTGAGTGTCTCAAACTAGAACCGGACGAGAAGACACGGCTGTCTTTGAGCTGACGAGCAGTATTCGTTCCTCAGCCCTTTTATATTCAATGCCTGGAGCCGACATGCTCCACGTCTCCATTGTCATCTACTGCGGCGCTTTCATCGCCAGACTCGTCTCTCCGCGTTGCCTGACACCCTGAAGCGATATTGCGAGACAATAAGACCATTCCAACCGTGGAGGTTGCATCCATTGCACGTGAGTTTGTCTGGTGAATCCGTTGACAATAACAACCGACCCAATGCGGCAAGTCGACGGTAGAGCACGAGCTAAAAGTTTGATCTTGCGTGCCTTGCCTTTTTGTTTCTAAGCGTGAGCTCACGGAATCAAGTAGGATGATATGTTGGCTGCTCCGCTACAAATTCGAGGAACAAAAGGCGCCAAGTGCATCAACATCAAATAATTGGGACACGATTCGGTTCACCTGACGATCTCAATCGCATGCCACGAGGGAGCTAGACAGACACCGACAGGGAACGGTTCCGAAGTCTTGATGGATCCGAGTCACTTGGTCGTCTTTCCGAGATGATATGGATTCATTTCAAACCAGTCTTCTTTCAATTTCTCGTCGCGCATTTGTTCCGCCTTGTTCTTCTGTTTCCTCCTAGTGATATCCACTATCTCCGTCTGCCCAATAACAAAGCCCTTGACTCAGATTAACGCTATTGGTGGTGTATTTAAGACTCAATGCCCTCCCCTTGGTCGTATGTTGGATTGCGTATGTGGGATTGCAACCGGTCTACATCCGATACATTCCCACTTTCATCTCCATTCAAACCGGCGTCGGATACCACGGGAGCCCCGGATTATTAGGGAGAAATGGCCTAGAACAAACGAAGCCATTACGGGCTGGAACGGTCCACAGTGTGAAGCAGGAATATCTGACTCAGAGTGAGGAACATGTTTCGGATATTATGAACCATACGATAACTGAGGCTGTGATAGTATCAAGAAATAGAGCCGCGGTTTGACGTTGGCCTCCAAACCCGCGGCAGGCACTACCCGGTTCGCAGCATGGCGCAGAGGCGCCTGTAGATAAGGAGGGTGAGTTTCACTCTAGAGACGCGAGGCACGGGAGGTTTAACGTTTCAATACTTGAGTCACTTCCAGCCCGGGGACACAATAATCAGTAGCGAGTTTAACGCAATCGCCAGATACGTCGTAGGTGTTAAACTCAAAGCAACACTCGGGAGTTTCGTGTCTCAAGCGGTCGGATCTGAGGACACGATAGCCAACATTAGTTTCACATGGCCTTGTCTGGGCGAATAGCAACCAGCCTCGGATCTGAACGTGGTGTGACGAACCAGAAGTTAATACCGGTAGGAGCTCATTTGTATTTTCCGTTCAGTTCACGTTGATCTAAATGCTGCATGCTTCGTCCCCTTCATGTTGGGCGTTCGAGGCCCTCTTGGGGCCCACGTGTGCAGAGCCAAACGGCCACATGGAAGGTACAAGGCACTAGGAAGCCGTGTAAACTGAGGCACCATAGCTGCGGTAAGCCCGAACGCTCGGATAGTATCCACGACGAAATTACCTCTCGAAAAGCTATTACCCCTGACTTGACTCTCCAGACATGACATCATAGATCGGTTCCGACTGCACGTCAACGGCTCGACATTTGTGTCCTCGACTATGCGTCATTACTGGCAACGCCATCGACAATTCCTTTGACCCGAGGTCGTGCAAAAAGCGACGTGACAGCTCCGTCCGATGGGGGTGACTGGCTGCATAATCAGCGATGTTTGTCAGTTACTGTAGTGTACACGCGCCGTCGCTGCAGGAAGCCATAGTGCCTTCTCGTGCATGCGGCGTTGCAAGACACGCCACATGCTTCCACTGAAGAGATGGCCACCACTAGTGGTGACGCATTTCCGCAATTTCCCGAGCAGGAGCTGGAACGACGTCAGTGTTCGACCTACGCCTACGTACGTATAATAGCGTGATTGTGTCCTCAATGCACTCGTTGATGTTTTTCGTTGCATCAAAGTGCACAGGTTGGCATCTGTGATTATCAGAAGAGATCAAACCGCAACATTTGCGGCTTGGTGCCACATCTGCCAAACAAGGCCACACAGTCGTCTCAGTCATCCAAAGCCATCAACCACAGTACTGTCCGAGCCTCCTCCAGCCGTCGAGCCACTTCATTCCATTCTTTCCTGCCCCGTTTCCACCTCCAGACAGCTAAAAACCTGTCTGTAGAAAGGTGACCTGCTCAGCTCAAGCTTTACCAACAAGAAGGCTCGTTATCCAAGATCTCGATTTGTCGCATCCGTCTACTCGCACGCCGCTATGCGAGAAGCCAACTTTGCTTTTCCAGCCCAGAATAGGGCCTGTGTCTGCATTTCGTCCCAGCTCTACGATAGAAGAGGTCCGTTCTCTCCGTCCCGACATGGTTTTCTTTTTTGATTTCAATCCCGTCGGCAGCACTCGACACTACCTCCCCATTACCACTCTTTAACTCCCTTCACCATCTTACATATCTAACGTCGACCTCTCCACGAATACGCGAAATCATGACTATGGACGGCGGTCTAGAGCGTCTTGTGCGCATCCTGCACGACTTTTGCATGTGCCCACCTCCGCCCGAGAACCCGAACGTCATATATGGCCTCTCTCCCCCTAACACACGCCCACCGAAACTCGTACCCACGCTCAACCCGCCGACGTTCGACAAACATGCTGCATACCGTTTTTCACTTGCTTTTCAATGCGTCGTTAATATCGGCGTGAGAGGGAGTGAGCCGATCCGAAGCCGTGTCGTGCAAGCGGGGACGCTGGACGTTGTTGGTTGCATCCTAGAGGCCTGGTTGGCGAACAAGGGGTTTGCGGTCGGTCCGAGCTCGAGCGCCACAGGGCTACCGAGGGAATCGCGTGAGCAACGTCTCGCCAGACGACAGGCGTTGGCGGAACAGAGGCAAAGAGACGGTGCCGCAGAACTAACTCGGGCACTACAAAGGCAGATTGCTGCCGAAGAATTTGCTCGTCAGGAGCATATCCATGCTGAGGCGAATGGAAATATCGATGAAGTAAATCGCGTCTTTTGTTAGTAGTCTTTGGATACTAACGATCTCGTTCTAGGACGTCCCGATGGCAGATGTGTCTGGCGATGGAACATCTTCTGAAATTTCGATCATCGTGGACGCATCGTCACATGCAACGCCTGTCCCGGTCACATCGCACGCCCGGTCATCATATGGCAGACATTTTTCTTCATCAGCTCGCGAGATGGACACTGATACTTCCGCTGAAACCTCGAGCAATGCAACGCCGCAATCTAGGACCCCTACCACGACAGTGGTCGTGACTAGTCGTGAACGCAGTGGCACGATTATTGCCCGTCCCGCGTGGGATGGACCAACCGGAACGAACCTCACTGCCAGGTCTCGCACGCTCCGCACCCGTACACGGATGCCTACTTCTCCTGACGAATCGACTGACAACTCACGTCCTGAGACAGAAACCGAAGATGATGGCGACGCGGATGTGGATATGGACAATTCCCAAGATACCGACGATACCGCAGCCTCTACGCATGTACCCTTACCCCGTGCGCCCCGACCTCCGGCCCGTTCAATGACTCAACGCCAGCGACGCGCAGTAGGGATAATAACGGATGCACCGGAAACAGCCCCGTCAGAGATGAATACCGATGCGCATATCATCATCAACCACGGACAGGGCACAGGGGTAGACGGCGAGGGTGTCGGCGTGGTCGGTGTCGAGGACGGTATTGTGTCGTTGGAACCCAACGACGACTTTGCGATGGGTGCGCCACCAGGAGCCCCTGGTGCAATGGATGACACTGCACCTAGGAACATGCTCGGTATGGATGCGCCTGTGTTGGATAGGCGCGCACGCACAGCCCCTGATGCTACGCCGAGAGCGACAGTGGTGGCTCTTCCACCCTCTGTTCCTGCCGTCCCAATGCCCGGTGGCGCGATTCTGGGCGGTGCCCCTGGAGTCTCCCGTGATCACGCAGCCGCACAACCAGTTCCCACCGCCTTAGGACGTACGCCCAGCCATGTGCATCACCACCGTGATGCCGATTCAGGGCCATACAAAGACGAAGACGTTTTACTCAGTCTCCAACTCTTAGCCTACTTGAGCAAGTATCCGCACGTCAGGCAAGCGTTTTACAAACAGCGAGTATCGTTCCATCCCGCTGCGGCCAATCTGCCTGCCAATCGCGCGTCTCAACCACCGGTTGCTGGGCCTAGTACAGCACGGAGTGCACCTCCTCAACCTGTCAAGGAAAGCCATGGCTTCTTTCGCGCGTTTGCCTCTGCTACTGTCAGAGGAAAGGAGAAAGAGAAGGCTCCCGCTGCGTCCGCTGGTACCGGGGCAGCGACGACCTCGACGCCCGCCCAGCGGATGACGAATGTGTTTTCTCTAGTTGAACGGTTCACTTTCCGACCGAGTTCGTCGGAGAACGATTTACCCAACCCTCCTCCAAAGCTTCCTCCGGAGATCCAATACTGGGCAGGGGTTATAATGAGGAACGCCTGTCGGAAGGACGACAGTAGGGGTGGTATTCGGCAATGTGCCAACAGTGAGTTCGTCTTTTCTGTTCTGTTATTCATCATCTAACCAGATCGTCTTTCAGTGCTTTGCGGTAAATGGGAATCGTACCCTCGAGAGTTTGCCAAGTGTAGGCGATGTCGAAAGGCAAAGTATTGTGGAAAGGAATGTCAAAGTACGGCGTGGAGTGAGGGACATCGGTTTTGGTGCAGTGCCAAAGATGGAGAGGAGGCTGAAGAGCTGGCACACGATCACATACCTGTGCCAGATGGTGCTGATGGGAATGCCGCAATGCGGGCAGAAAGGCGAGCGGAGAGGGAACGTCTTACCCGAGAAAGAGCAGCGGCAGGCAATCCGATCCCGGTTAACCAAGTCCAACTGGTACCATCAGGCGTACCTCCTCTTGCGCCAACGCAACCAACAAGGCAACGCGTGACAGCGTTACCTCCCAATGTTACTCAGCCGACATCGCAAGCATACGTGCAGCAACGCAACCGAAGGAGAGCAGAGACAGTTTCGGGGGCAACAACGGTTGTTGGGATGACTCCGCAGGGGCGTCCAGTATATCGGCATGAAGTTGCATGGCTCGCTGATGGTCGGGGACGAGATCCAGACGAAGGTACTGGGGGTGGTGCGCCAGGGCCGGCACTCCCGCATGCTCCACTGGGGAACATGATCTGGGAAACGGCTGCACAGGGCGATAACGACATAGTGTTAGGGTAACCCTGTCTTGTCGTGTTACTGATTTCTTTTCATGGATTTTCCTTACCAACCTCATTGACTTTTCAAAGCATCGCCTGGCTGAGCATGCGGCTGTTGCTCTTTTTTATATTACATGTCTGCCCTGCAGACTTATCTCCATCCACTGCATTCACACGTTATACGATGCATCCATCATCGATCCCTCACATTTGTTCCCATAAAGCAAACGATGCCATCCCTACAACCATCGCACATTGCCATTACTATCTACTTATATAAGCGTTGTGTTCCCTGGTCAGTCCAACGTTCCTGCATACACTACCTTGCCGTTCGTCTTTATAACATACCCGCTACACGATGACAACCATTAGCCTTGCGCAGGTGACTTGGTCATCCCTAGCTTGCTCTCGGGTTTCGCATATATATTCCTTGACGCGCAGAGCGTGTGATTCCATCGGGTGACCCGGAAACGTTCCTTTGTTCCCACGCCCCTGCTCACACCCACTTTACAAGTGAACCGCCATGTCCGTTCGTGCTGTTGGTCTCGCTCCCTCTCTCAGACGAGTCGCATTTGCGCCTCAATTCGGTGCGTGGCAGCAGGGACTTGGAAGTCGTTCGTGCTGATGTTTCTCGGATGCTTATTCTTCGTAGCTAGGAACCAGGTCGCACTGCGATCTGCGATTGGAAAACGGTATAGTAGCTCGTATGCTTGAGTGGAATGGACTCAACCGCTTTCCCAGGGGCGTACAGACACAATCTCTTCCTCCGTCCACCTCTCAAGGAATCTTGAACGAACAACGCCTGAAGCGACCTTCGAGCCCTCACTTCACCATCTACCAACCTCAACTGACCTGGCTGGGTTCCATCGCGCACCGAGTCACCGGAGCGTCGCTCAGCGCACGTGAGTTTTCCGCGGTACTCGACTCGACGACGACGACGACGCTGACGATGTGACTCGATAGTCCTCTACGGATTCTCGCTCGCATACCTCGTCGCCCCTGGGACGTTCGACAGCGCACACGTCATCGAGTTCGCCGCTGGATTACCCGACTATGTGAAGACGTCCGCCAAGGTGATGCTCGCAGCACCGTTTGCGTTCCATGGGTGGAACGGTATACGCCATCTCACGTGGGACTTGGGTAAATGTGCGTGGATTTTCTTTTTTTTTTTCGTCGGTTCGATGTGTGTGAGAGACTGACTCGTCGTCGTCGCGATCTAGTTATGACGGTGAAAGGCGCCTATAGCACTGGCTATGCCGTCCTTGCCGCGACTGCGCTCGAGACCGTGTACCTCGTGTGGTGGAGATGATGGTGAGGGTCTGGGTTCTAGGCATAGATGTGGGATGTTACAATACATGCACATCCCCCGTTCTTTCTCCGCCCGCATTTTGCGAATTAAACTCGGTTTTGTATCTGTCTATCATGCCGCTCGTTGGCTGTCTGGAGTGGAAATTCAGAGATGTCGCGAAGTCCTGGATTCCGTCAGGACACTGGGCGGGGTTACGCGTTATCTCCGCATCGAGTGGGAACGAACAATGTTGACTTATCTCTTCTGTTTCGACGTTCCATGTCGACGTCAGGAAGCCCAACAGCCGAAGCAAAGACGAAGTCCCGTGCTTCGTTCTTCCAACTGACGAAGTGATACTTGTCCAGCACCTGCCCTGGTCCCTCCATACTCATCATAACACGGAGGAACCAATCGACCAAAGATAAAATCTCCCAAACTTGCGCACCCCTTTGGAAGCCTTCGATGTGGAGCTCCCCCTTGCACCACATGAGAATTCTGAAATGTGATCCAAAAATCGCGTCGGCCCCACTGCACGATCAGAGGTCGAAGGGCATCGGAAACGATCAACGTTTTAATGGGGCGGACCGCGGCAGTAATCCGCGCTACGGATGACGACATCGACATTTTTGGGCTAGCCACTGCTGACTGGATGTGTCGAATTGAAGGAATGATTGGAAGAACGGATCGCGATCCTCAAGTGAGGTTTGTTTGGAACGGACAACTTTCAAGGGACCTCATTTCCGACGATACGTTTGAATCGACCGCGATCCTGTCTCTACAGCTCTTTCTGTTTCGTGAGACTCATCCGATTACAGGTAGAACATCACAATAGCTGAGGTGCTGCTCGGCGATCGCCGGTGCGCTTTATCCACTGGAGACAGTGTGTATGACACAGGACTCCTCACTACCATTGTATTCTGCTGTGTACGGGCCATTTGCGTTACGAACAATCAAAAGAATAACATGGCACGGTAAAGGAGAATTACGCACCGGGCCAACGAATGTAACATGGGCCCACCGGTTAGCGTTCCGTTGCGAGTAGATAGACCAACTGATCGAGTGGATCAGATCCACACGTCAAGCCCAGTTGCATTGTCGCCGTTGATTGGCACCAATGTCACACGGTAATCGATCACCGCCCACGGTATCAAAGAGTGCTTGTACCGTTTGGAATTGACCTTCGCATTGGCGTAACAGCCACCCGAGTGACGCAGGTGCCTGTTTGGTCGCGCATGGAAAATGGCACCCACAATCACCCATTAAAGTAATTTCCGTCCAAGTCGAACAAAAGAGAATGGATGATCCTGTGATATAAAACCCCTTAGGATCGGCAAGTAACGTCAGTTCTATCACCTCAGTTCCAACGTTCACTTGCGAGCCTACCTCCATACCGTCGAGAACGATGTCTGAAGCCAGTAAGTTCTTGCTGCGCATCGTCGATCCTTGTCTTACCGCTCCGCTCGTCAGTTCCCACCCAACCAACCACCGAATATCCCTTTCCGATGGTACTCGATCCTGTGAAGGTCCCTCCGGGCTACTTCCCTATCGAGGTAGCTCAGTTCTGGCGCGGCGAGTACAAGTCGCGCCATCCGTTACCTTTACATTGGTCTATCGTCGTCCGCACGTCCCCCAATCGCGGGAACTGTCACGAGATCGTTGGCGACAGGGATACCTATGCGACCCAAGATCGCTTCAACATGCCGCTCCGCACCGACGGGGACTGGCGAGGCGCCCACGTCATTGGCTACGTCTCGCCGACTCGATTGGATGATCTGTTGAACCACATCGCGCTCATACCGGTCATCCGTCATCAATGGGGCTGGAACTGCCAGAACTGGGTGTTCGACGTGTTGAAAGGCCTCAACGATCCCGATCTATACACGGACCAGAAGCTCACCTTTGCGAAACTACAAACCCAGATGATGAACCTCTTGGAGGCCTGGGAAGTGGGCGACATCTGAGCGGGTTGCTGGGAATCACGTTGGGGATGTTGGGGACGTAGACTGTATATGGAGAAATTGGTCTAATCCAGAGTGCGGCGGCGGGACCGTCCGTTTGTGTTTTTGCGTCGTTATGTAACTCCTTCACGTAAAGTGCATCATCATGGGTCTGGGTACTACTTGTACATACTTGCTGCTGTGCACATACTACTACTCATCATCCTTTCAAAATCGGGTTGTCTCTTCCAAGACGCTGCTACTTTTTCTTGGCGACCGAAATGTGGATTTGAGTGCAAGGAAAGAAGGGTAATACTTGACTGTGAAACGGACCGAGTTCTAACTTTGCAGGTCCGATAGTCATGATTCATCTCGATTGTAAGTGGATTATAACGTGGGGGCGGCTTGAATAATGACAGCGGGTGAACCATACACATAGAAAATAATTCGGGACCCAGAGTCTCCCCATGTATTGTTTCCTGCAACACATGGTATTTACCTCCATGTTCCTAACGGACGGGACTCCGTCCGATGGCCGTGGCGCTGGCCATACCAAACGACAAGGCACGATAAAAAGGTTGCAAGAATATTTTTTGTCTATTCAATGCTGGGGCTCACAGAAGCCAAAGCATTCAAGTTGTGTGACGGTCCAACCATCAGCTCCATAACGGGATGAGAATGGACCAGGAGATGAGACGCTCTGACCTGACTGAGTGTCATCGGTGCCACTCACGTCACACCATAGTCCGCGGTGTCAAAGCCCCCACACCACAGCTTGGATGACGACGGCATCTAACAAAGGAACCGTGCCTCTGTGGTCGTGAAAGAAAGCGCTCCACAACCACAAGCGAACAAAGAGAGTGGACGGTGGTCCCAAGGTGCTACGGTATAAAGCGCGACTCTTCAGACGGAGAACGACATCCTGTAACATCAGTCGAGCGTCGTTTGTTCCAGCATTCACAGCACCTTTATACGAGGACGATGTCTGATAACGGTGAGTCGCTCATGCACTTCGTCGCCTTCGCCTGTCTCATTACCTACCAGTACCGGGAGAACCAGCCTTCGCCGAAGAATATCCCTTCCCGATGTTGCTCCAACCCGTGCGCGTCCCTCCGGGATGCTTCCCCATCGAGGTGGTCCAGTTCTGGCGCGGTGAATACAGCCAGGGTCGTCCGTTACCGTTGCACTGGGCCATCGTCGTCCGAACCTCCGCCAATCGTGGAAACTGCCATGAGATCGTCGGTGACACGGACACGTACGCGACGCAAGACCGCTTCGACATCCCGATCAACTGGCAGAGGCGTCCGGACTGGAGGGGCGGCCATGTCATCGGATACGTCTCGCCCACTCAAATGGACCACTTCCTGAATCATATCGCGCTCGTCCCAGTTGTGCGCAAACGGTGGACGTGGAACTGTCAGAATTGGGTATACGACGCGTTGACGGGGCTCAATTACCCTGGGCTGTATACGGACGCCAATATGACGTTTGGGATACTGCAGACGCAGATGAGCTGCCTCTTGGAGGCTTGGGAAGTGGGAGATATCTGATCAGAAATGCGGGACGTTGACGATGAAGATGTGAACACTGCCGAAATGTACCACCTAGACTTGGCGAATGTATTTTGAACCGATTAGAAAATTTATGCCGTCGTCACCATAACTAAACGCTCCTATCTTCAACAGGCGCCGGAAGAGCTGCGATGCATTCTAGACGGGAACTAATAATTGGCTTAAGAAAGCATGCAATGCGCCAGGAAGTCGAAATTATATACTATCGACCAACATGAGCGTGTGCCATGCCTTGCCAGCGACTTACCAGCACGTACGTCGGAGGAAATCGAGAATACGAGTGAATTGCGACCATCTCGCCATTACTTTCAGACTCTGTTGTCGACGTTGCACCATGACCAGGAGGTAGCCAACCTCGAGGTTTTGAGATTGTGGTGGAGCATCGTGTTGTAGTCTCCTGCGACAGCAGTGGTTTCTGTCCTGGGTTATTGCTTCTAATTTCGCTATTGTGCCTCGGCGTCGGCAGTATTGGAAGTATCGTCGTACTGACACGGAACTTGGCCATTGAACGTGTGCCAACGCGACTTCTTACTAGGAGGCACTGAGACTCTGTTCAGCATCAAGCAGATCATCATTTGCTAATCGCGTCGAGTAACCTACAGACCCCGAGACCACGTGCACAAATAACCCTTGTAGCACACATCTTACCGTCACTTGAGAGATACACCCAGTTCCTCCGCAATAATCGTCGCAGCCTTCTCCCCGACGAGAAGCGCCGTGGAGTATGTATTCTAGCCAACACAAACAACGGTCAACGATCTCCAAGCTGGCCACACAAGAATATGTTACATACATTTCCAACATTGGTCGGGCAAATGGACAAGTCTGATGAGCTCGCCGTCAGGAAGAACGATCATGCCGGTGGATAGGATCTCATGGCGCGTACCTGCGACCTTGAGACCTTCTACGCCATACACATTCAGACGTGCGTCGACCACTCCACCTTGGTCACGGGGCTTCATAGCACACGGTCCAAGCTACGTTAACGTTCATCAATGATCCAGAAAAACGAGTAGACGAAGGGGCTGACAGCGTGCCATGTCGTGAATACTACATTTATCGTGAAAAGCAACACTTCAGCAATAAAAACGGAACAATCATGAGGGCGGACTCACCCGTATTGCGAGAAAACTGTTCGATTGCTTCATCATCCGCATCAGAGTATATGATGTCTGGTGCATTTATTAGAACGGGTCCATTTGTTTCTCTACAAGCCGCAGGACTGCCGGTGGGAAACCTTGGATGATAGGCGGCGACTTCTCCCCGATATGCGGGCATACGTCTAGCGATTTCGCGTGTCATTTTGTACAATATAGTGAACTGTACGATGTCGCCGCGTCTACAATGGATTTCCATGGGCACAACGCACGGGGGCTGGGAAAATGCAAGGCGTACTTGGAGAAATAGTCGGGGTCAAATTCAAGAGGCGAGCTCGCATCCTCGCCGGACGTGATGTGCACACTACCGATCGACTCTGGATACATCTTTAATGCGGTATATCAGAAGTGGATGAGTGCGGTGCTAGTGTGCCTCCTTACGAGATAGGGAATTGCTGAAAAGAGTTTGCGACCAAGTATCTTGGAGCGACCAGGGTCCAATGGGAAACTAGTAAAAACAATTAGCACTGGTAATTCGCGAACTCAAAATACGTGATATACCCAGAAAATGGTACGATAATAGCCATAGGCTTGTCGGCACGGTGCTGGAAGAATGATTCCCATCGCGATTGTAATGCGGATCCGGCGGATGCCAACTGTGCCGCTGTGGGGCGCACTTTGACTGTGGCTTCAATTCCACTATAATAAACATCTTCAGCAACCCTGTAGTAAAACAGGACGAAGTGGAGGACTTGGTAGCGATCTTCCCTGTTCCGTCTCTCTGCCATCCTGGAACCAGCGCTGGCAACCAGTAAACGTCACGCACAACTTTGTGAGACAAACTTCACAAAATTGCTCACCGGCCAACGCTTGTGGGTCATTCCAAACATCATCCATGGTCTCAGTCTCGTCTGCTGCGTAGAACGCCGGACAAAGGCCGACATGATCTGCGGAATGCGGTGTGTTTTAAACGAACAATTTCCAGTGTACTAGACAAACCCTGATAATTTTCCCCGACACCAGGTAGATCGACCAGGACAGGGACATTGTTTTTCTTGAGCACAGATGGTGCGCCAATCCCTGACCTTTCCAAAATGGATGGCGAGCCAAACGCTCCAGCAGAAACGACGATCAACTTGCTGGTCATCGCCTTGACGAGCTCACCACCGCCTTCTGCCGAATACTCGATCCCGACTGCACGTCCGCTCCTATTGTCGATAGGACTCAATTTTTGCAAAATGCTTTCAGGGATACATACTCAATGATGACTCGCTTGACACGATTTCCGACCAAGATCTTCACATTCGGATTGTCCGCATGCGGATATAGGTATGAGGAGGCCGCGTCGGAACGCTTTCCGGTCACAGGGTTGATATATCTAGGAATCGGTTAATGGCTAAATCCTTTCCATCGTTTCGCTAAACGCTTACCTATAGGCGGGCTGAAATAGAGTAATTGGCAAGTTGACCTCGCAAAAACGACAAAACACGCACGCAGTACGCATTGGGGGTCTTGAAATCGTTGTTATCGTCGACCAACGGACGACGCGGATCGTATGCCTTGGCCACGTCTAAAAATTGCTTCCCGATCTTAAAGTCACCTGCACAAGGAGATATCTGGACAGGTCCCGAATAACCATGAGTGGGTCTGCCTGATATGGGCGTGAACGTCTCGATCTATATAATTCATTGTAGATCCATCCCGTGACATCTCTACAGAGAACTTACCTTTCTAATCAAAGGAAGAACTTCAGTGAAGCTCCATCCTTTGTTGCAAAATGCACCCCAGTCGTCGTAGTCCGATGCGGCCCCTCGCATGTATAACATCCCTGCATTTCGGATCAACGTAGGTTGCGTGAAGCGAAATACATGAAATATAGGTGGGGTGGTCCGCTTACAATTAACAGCAGAGCCGCCCCCCACGCTCCGTCCACAGGGAACAATAACATTGCGTCCGTTGAGATGTGGGTTCGGCTTAGCGACATGGAAAGAAACGGTAGTACTGCTCGGTGCAAGATGCTCGATGAATCTGCACGGCTGGACATGGCAAGGGAGATCGCGAGTGTGTTGGCCACTTTCAACAATAAGGATCTTCAGCGAGGGATCGGCCGCTGCCAGTCTACCTGCAACGACACACGCAGTGGTTCCACCTGGAATCGATGAGTGAGCAATGCCTCCTGCAAACGAAAACTAGAATGAACTCACCTCCGGCGAAGATGATGTCAAATACTGCAGACATAGCGTACCGAGCAAGGGAAGAAGGAAGGACACGCGATCAGGAGGGGCTTTATGTGCCAGTATATATATTAATTTCCTCCGGCAGCAACTAGAAAAGCGCAGCTAGTGTGGACTTTTCATACCATCGGGAAGAACGCGGAGATTCGACGGGATCAAAGAGTGCGGTATATTCTTGCCGACGACATCTGAACACGAATCTTCGCATAATGAAGATGCCAGCTTCGGGTTTCGAGCCCCTTGAGGACGATTCCACATTTACACCGTCTCCGAAGCGAGGAATATTTCGACCATTCGGAACATCAACGTTGATGTCTGTTTGTATTACATAAATGCGTCCCTTTCGGGTTCTAGCATCGGGCATCACTTCAGAGTTACTCCGAGTTCCTCCGCAATAATCGTCGCGGCTTTCTCCCCAATTAGCAGCGCAGTGAAATATGTATTCTAGCCACAAGAAAGCGGTAATCAGTAATCTCGGGGTTCAACAGTCGTGTAGAAAGATCGTACGCACGTTTCCAACATTTGTCGGGCAGATGGACAAATCTGGTGAAGCCAATATCAGTGAGAGAATGTGAGCGGATGAGCGGGATCTCATGTCATGTACCTGAGACCTTGAGACCTTGCACGCCATACACGTTGAGGCGTGCATCGACCACTCCACCTTTGTCACGGGGTTTCATGGCACACGTTCCGAGCTACATCAATTTGACCCTCAATGACATTCAAAAAACAAACACATAAAGGGACTGACCGAGTGCCATGTCGTGAATACTACAATTATCATGAAATCAACACCCCAGCAAATATGATCATCATGGATAACCCACCCGTGTCGCGGCAAAACTGTTCGATCGCTTCGTCATCCACATTGGAGTAAACAATGCCTGGTGCATTTATTGGGACAGGTCCATTTGTTTCTCTACAAGCCGCAGGACTGCCGGAGGGAAACCTTGGATGATAGGCGGCGACTTCTCCCCGATATGCAGGCATACGTCTAGCGATTTCGCGTGTTAATTTGTACATGAGAGTGAACTGCGCGATATCGCCGAGTCTAAGATAGAGTTTCATGGGCGTTGTGCATAGCAGTGAGAAGGCTGGAAGGCGTACTCGGAGAGATATCTGGGGTCAAAACCAAGAGGGGACATCGGATCTTCACCAGACGTGATGTGCACACTACCAATCGACTCTGGGTACATCTTTAATGCCAGTGTGTCAAGGAGAGATGATGTCCGGTACTGGCGTGCTTCCTTACAAGATAAGGGATTGCCGAGAAGAGTTTGCGACCAAGTATCTTGGAGCGACCCGGGTCCAACGGGAAACTAGTAAAAGATAATCGGCACCGGTTGTTCACGAAGCAAAATGCAGTAACCTACCCGGCGACAGGTCCCATAATGGCCATAGGCTTGTCAGGATGCTGCTGGAAGAACGATTCCCATCGTGGCTGCAGTGCCCGCCCAGCGGATGCTATCTGTGCCGCTGTGGGGCGCACTTTGACCGCGGCTTCAATTCCACTGTAATGAATATATTCAGCAACCCCGGAGTAAAACAGGATGAAGTGGAGGACTTGGTAGCAATCTTTCCTTTCCCATCTCTCTCCCACGCTGGGATCAGCGCTGACAGCCAATCGATATCACCAAACATTGTGCAATCGAACTGGATGAAGCACTCACCGGCGACCGCTCGCGGGTCACTCCACACATCATCCATGGTTTCAGTCTCATCTGATGCATAGAACGCCGGACAAAGTCCGACATGATCTGCGGAATGCGGTGTGTTTTAAACGAGCAATTTCCAATGTACTAGACAAACCCTGATAATTTTCTCCGACACCAGGTAGATCGACCAGGACAGGGATGTTGTTTTCCTTGAGCACAGATGGTGCGCCAATCCCCGACCTTTCCAAAATGGATGGCGAGCCAAACGCTCCAGCAGAAACGACGACCAACTTGTTAGCCGTCGCCCTGACGAGCTCGCCACCGCCTTCCGTGGAATACTCAATACCGACAGCACGTCCGTTCCTATTGTCCACGGAGGTCAATTTAAGTGTGAAGCTTTCAGGTAGACTACTTACTCAATGATGACTCGTTTGACCCGACTTCCAACCAAGATCTTTACGTTCGGATTTTCTGCATGAGGATATAGGTATGAGGAAGCAGCGTCGGAACGCTTTCCGGTCACAGAATTGATATACCTGAGATGGGTGTGTATTTAGCCGATAAACTTTTTTCGTCGCTGAACACTCACATGTAAGTCGGCTAGCGAATAGTAAACCGGTAAGTCCACTTTCGGGAAGAATAAAATACACACGTTGTACGCGTTTGGTGTCTTGAAATCGTTGTTATCGTCGACCAACGGACGCTCAGGGTCGTACGCTCTAGCCACATCCAAGAATTGCTTGCCAATCCCCAAGTCAATTCCACCAGTAGATATCTGAATTGGTCCCGAATAACCATGAGTAGGCCTATTTGATATGGGCGTGAACGTCTCAATCTGTAGAGTTCGTTATGAATCCGTCTCACTGTGACATCTTCACAGGGTGTTTACCTTTCTAATCAAAGGAAGAACTTCGGTAAAGCTCCATCCTTGGTTACCTAATGCATTCCAGTCGTCATAGTCCGAGGAAGCGCTTCGCATGTACAACATCCCTACATTCAACAACATGGGTAAGGCGAATCATGTCGAAAATGATGAAACACGGTATATAATGATTCTCTGCTTACGACTCACAATTGACAGTGGAACCTCCCCCCACGCTTCGCCCACACGGAACAACAATGGTACGGCCATTGAGATACGGGCTCGACTTAGCGACATGAAAAGAAACGGTAGTGCTGTTCGGTGTAAGATGCTCGACGAATCTGCACGGTTGGACATGGCAGGGGAGATCGCGAGTGTGCTGGCCACTTTCAACAATAAGGATCCTCAGCGAGGGATCGGCCGCTGCCAGTCTGCCTGCAACGACACACGCAGTGGTTCCACCTGGAGCCGGTGAGTGACGATGCCTCCTGCAAACGAAAACTAGAATGAACTCACCTCCGGCGAAGATGATGTCAAATACTGCAGACATAGCGTACCGAGCAACGGAAGGGGGAAGGACACGCGATTAGGAGCGGCTATGAACTTATATACAAACACTTTATCCGGCCTCGAGAAGCGGCAAAAAGCGAAGCTGCAACCCTGCAGTGTGGACCTGTCACGACATCCAGAAGGACGCGGAGATTTGACGGAATCAGAGAAGGTGGCATTTTCGTCAGTGACATGAATATCAACCATTGATAGACTGTCCTGACCTTTTCTTTTAGGACGTTTAAGCTTGAACATGTTCCAACGCGCATTCCTTCCGCAACTAAGTAGCACTGGGATGAGTGATTCAAAGCATGTCAAGTCGGGGAACGGACTAAAAGCGGCCTACAGCACCTTCCATGCGGCGATGCCATGATGGTAAGACGTTATGGTATGACATGCGTCCTTGAATGCGTCTCTTGGCAGGACTACTCCCGTCGAACTCGCCGCTCCGAGTTGTGAAGCGAGTTTCGAGTGCTTGAGTCCGAGCCAGTCTTACTCTCTGTCTGTACAGTGGCTGAGACCTACCGTCTGGTAACCTTTTGGATCCTGGTGGATGGGCATTGTTCGCTTATCTGAACGCGTGGCACGACATGACTCATCGAGGGGATATGTTGTCAAATGGAGAGAGAGAGGCATTGCAGGCATCCAGATTCATGACCGACAAGCCCTGATTTCTTCTGGATAGCTGATCCGGACGCTGTGGCGCAGTGCCGAAAGTTGGATCCTGGTGTCCGATGGTGAAGCTGAATCCAAACTTGCGCCATCATTGATCAAAACGGACCCGACCACTCACCACCTGAAGACTAGGAAATGGAGCTCGGCGGTGGATTAACAACATGAAGGAGCTTTCATGACTGGCACTTAAGGCTTGGTTATGGAGGGTGCCCCCGCAGGTGTTGTAAGCGGCTTGGCCGCCAGGTCGAGGGTAATCGGCCTGCTAGTAACTACCTACTCAAGAGTTGCTGAGAGCGTATCCTGGGTCACTATTTGGGCATCCTCATCACCTTCCTCCAGTTCCTCATCGTCTCCCTCTACGTCCTCCCGACCCAGCTTACCCATCCAATTGGAAGCCCTCTCCACGCCCGACCCGGTTACCCCGCTTGAGAAAACGTAGAGTACCACTTCTACTTTGCGCAGGTCGCACTCTTTTTTGTGCTCACCGTCCTCAACAATGGCGCATTCGCATACGACACACCCATGACGCTCCACACCGTCTTCCGTAGCAGAGGCATGATCGTCAACATGCTCCTCGGATTCTTCCTCGTCAAGAAACGGTGCGTTCCTCATCCTTACCTCCGCTTTGCCACGACTCAGCCCTCATCCTCCAGGTATAACCTCAAACAAGTCGTCTCCGTATTCGTTGTCACGATCGGAATCATCCTCACCACCCTCTCCGCCTCCACTTCCACTCACGCAGACCCAACCATCGCCGACGTCTCCGTCTCCCTCTACGCCCAAGGCATCGCCATCCTCGCCCTCGCCCTCGCTTTCGCCATCCTCCTCTCCGGGTTCCTCGGCCTCTCCCAAGACTACGTCTTCGCACGGTACATCCAGCCCACCGTGGCCCGCACCGCCTCAGATCCTCTCGCCCAGCCGTCCTGGCAAGAAAACATGTTTTACATTCACGTCCTCGCCCTTCCTCTCTTTTATTTCTCCAGGGAGAGCATCCGAGTTTGCCCGGTCGGGCGCAAGCCCCGTCGTCCCCCTCGCGCCTTCGTTGGTCCCGGTCCTGTTCGCCCTAGTACTCCCCTCACTAATCGTGTACCTCGTCGCGAACACGGTGACGCAGTTGTTGTGCGTGATTGGCGTCAACAAGCCAGTCACGCTCATCCTGACCGTGCGTAAAGCCTTGTCGCTCCCGCTTAGCGTCGCCGTCTACGGCCGCCAGGCCAATGCCGTGCCGTGGATTGGCGCGACGTTGGTGTTCCTCGGCACAATTGGCTACTCGACTGTCACCCGGGCAAAAGTCAAAGATTGACGGACTGGTTTACTCTTAGAGGTTCCATCCATCCTTGGTCTCTTATGCAACGGATGTATAGATAAAACGTGCTCACGATAGACATAATATTACTACTGAGAAAGACGATAGCGTGCACAAGACGGACGACGCGCCGAAAGAACCACGAATAGGTCAAGCTTCCTGGCCTGTTGCGATATCCCACGTCTTTTTGATCAGCAAGACAGTACTAGTGCAGTCCGTCGATTCGTGCATTTTGGCAAATCCGACTGTGCTGAGCGTCGTCGCATAGTTACGGAAGTACAGCGCGTACTGTCAAAGAGGGTAAGCGTCAGCCTGGAATCGCCGCCAGGCACATACAAGACGAACCATCCCCAAGTCTCCCAGGTCCGCCACTCATCGTTGGACCTTTCTCTCGCAACCATCACTCTCCCATTGGCTTTGTACCGACCCCCGAGTTTTTAAATGTCCACGCGATGACGTCGGTCGGATCGACGATCTGGTATTGCATTAGCTTAACGAATACGATCCCGATCATCTGTCGGTCGGTTCCGCTTCCAAACGAATTGACGGTGTTGAGGTCTGTCTTGGTTTCCGTGATATCGCCGCCAAATTGCGCAGGACTGGGGTTGAAGAGGCCGCGGAGAAGGGGAAGATAGCGGTCGATCGCGTTGAGCAGGTGGGAAAAGGAGCGAGAGCCGATCGAGAGCAAACATTGAACGGCCACGGAGCGTATTGAAGCATCGATGGATGCATAGGGATGCGGAGCAGAAGGGGTAGTCTCGAGGGATGCACTAAGGCCGTCAATGTGAGATATGACTTCCTCAGCGCGAGAACGGCCACGCAGGAGGCCGAGGATGGATTGGGTGGCGTCATAGTAAGGGTTCGCTGTGGAGCGTGAACATGAAAACAATTTGAGAAAGTCGAGCAAGCTTACAGGGGTCTTCATACTCAAAAGGTTGGACCCGGTGGTTGGGCAGCAATAACGTCGGTTTGCAGGCTCGAGAAGGGTTTTAAGAATCCGGTCATGGTACGACAACCGCACCTCGAGCTCAACCGCTCGGCGCACAAATGATCGTTTTGGATGCAGCTCTACGAGAACAAGGTCTGGAACCCTATTTGGTAAGGCCGATCGTCAGCAACATAACCCGAAGGCCGCGAGGCCAGAGATGTTCACCATTCTTTCCACACCCATTTGAATCCAAAGTTACTCGTGTGTATAGCAAAACATTTGACGAACGGGACACTTCAGGGTCGAGTCCGTCGCCAAGCGTGGTATACAGTTTCCAGATGGACTTGCCAAATGCAGGACCAAAAGTAGAAGGAGACAGTTTACAAAGTTCGGTGATCAAGGCAATATAGAAGATCGACTTTTGAGGTGACTCTGGAAGAAGGAACAACGAGCCGTCTGGTGGAATTTGTCGGCACTCATACAGTCAATTTGAAGTATTCCTCACCTCGATCACGACACTCTCGAGTTGCCAGTTCTTAGTATTGAGGGACGAGAGGTAAAAGGTCTATAATGAGAGTGAATACTCCAGTCGACGGTACGAGACTGAAGGAAGGTTATCTACCTATAATGAGAGTGAATACTAAATGTATGTGAGTAGGTAGGACGTAGGGAATACGACCGTGAGCTTACCTCCAGTCGACGGTACGAGACTGGAGGAGAAGCGGCGGCGCCCGTCGCATGAGTAAGCTGTCGGTGTCCATATAAGGAAACCTAGTCTAACTACGTAGTGAGAAGGAATAGAGAATGTATATGTACGGACTGATTTCCAACACTTAGCATTCGGGTCATCCTCAGTTGTGGATGGTGCTCCGGCTCTGTGCTTGAATGTGCCGGGTACGCACCATTTGGGATACTCGAGTAGCAATCTAGCACACTCTTTGCGGTTGACGTCGAAAATGTCGACCATATCGCGGACGTTGAACGAATGAGGAATCCAAAGACGCTCATGGGCTCCGGGGCTATCTGTGCAAGAGGTCAATACGGAGAGCGAATCTCCTAATTGCGTATCGCAACGCACGATGTTATCAAAGAGGCGGAAAAAGTACTCTGGCCATTCTTCTTTTCACCTGGGCGTCCTTGCCTGCGTCAGTTGCGAGGCCATCGAGTTCAATAACTTCCGGCGGTACCAAAATGGATGGCGACTCAAAAGGAGAAGCGGTGAGGTTCAAGTCAAAGTACGGCTGTGGAACGCTGCTCCAGCTGTCCATGAATTCAGATGATTCAAGGGCTTCAAGTACTGCAAGGCCGCGCTCAAGAAGCTGGAGACCATGGTGGGTAATCAGAAAAAACGAGATCCAATGAAGTAGACCTATTCGGCGTTCTCAGGAAGTGTAGTAGAGGATTTCGTTGAAAGTCTGGAGTTCGGTGACAAACTCTACCTGGTGACGGGCGCGGAAGGTGGCGTGTTTGCGGATAAGCAGGAGAGCAAGGACGAGACATACGATAAGCAATCCTTCCATAGCACATGGAGCCGCGTTTTTCCCTCGACATACGATACGCCGAACTCGTCGAAAACAGCCTCGAACGATTTTAGAAGCGCGGGCAAGGATTCGACGGAAATGACTCGAGCGACCATCAGATGAGCAAAAGAAGTGTATCTAGTGATGTGGTGAGGACGAGCCATCGGATGTCATGCTCAGACGTACGCATAGACGGATGTCTCGCCATGCCAGCTTGTCGAGATAGCCTTGGAACCCCTTCCTAAAATCTTCGAGGACTAGTTTGCCAAGCGAGAGTACGGGTGAGGAGCTGGCAGTCTCTGCTTCGAAAGGTGCGGAGTCGTGTAGCAAACGGAGCAGAGCTGCATAGTATGGGCTCTTGTAGGGCTGCTCCGTGACGCCATGTCGGGTCAGCGGTGGACAGACGAGAACGGGGACGAGACGAATGTCTTCGGATATGGCTGCGACGGTGACGGGCGCCTCACAAATCTGTTTGGTGATC
This sequence comes from Porphyrellus aff. niger, assembly GCA_038094255.1. Lineage (NCBI taxonomy): Eukaryota > Fungi > Basidiomycota > Agaricomycetes > Boletales > Boletaceae > Porphyrellus > Porphyrellus aff. niger. The sequence continues at coordinate 29,354 of JBBPTR010000068.1, forward strand.
CGGGTGGGATCCTGGTCGGCGTTTCAAAAGGGGTCACCCATGGAAAGAGGGGAACGACTGACAACTTTGCCCATCTGTCGCGCGGGACGCTGGGATATTTGGCGCGTACGATGTGCGGCCAGACGCGTGATTCTTGGACGCTGTGGTTGGGAACGTTTGGACACCGACAGCCAGGGCGTAACAGTACTGAACTCGGGCTTTCGATGGCATGGCTGTTCCTCGGTCCCGAACTGGTGGTTATGTACGATGGCCAGTGCCAGTGGCCATTTCCATTCTCGATGGCGCGATTTCTGCCACACGCGAAGGCTCGTCGGCTTCTCATCTACGTGACGGCGCATGCAGAGCGGAAGGCGGGTGGTTGCTGCTGGAAAATGAGACGGTGATTTCTCCACGGCGCAAGAGAGTTGATCATGGTTAGACTCATCAATGCATTGCCGGGCGTCATGGCACGCCCTCGACCACCATCATCGTGATCGACCAAATCCGGACGCCTCCATGATCTTGCGACTCGCAAGCGTCACTAGCTCCCGCTGATCCGACGGCCGAGTCGTGTGCATAGCTTCACAGGGATAACAGTACTTGACCCTGACGTGAATTTTCCACATGCACGGGAGCCAAACTGTCCGTCGCAACAGGCTTGGCGAGTCGCATTAATTTAGCCGGCAAAGGACTAGGAGGGGCTTACGTGCTCGTTGTGGTATCCAAGTGGCATTTTGATCAACTTTGTAATCGATTGACACCCACTCCAGGACGCTGCTTTGTACTGACGACCACGGTTAGCTCCGCCGTTGTGTCCACTCTAGCCTTGCAACACTGCCAACTACTGGTATCGTCCACAATCGTCATTGCCGTGGATGTGGTCAAGACCTATGATAACTCATCGGCGCAATGCTTTGAGTCGCAAATACCCCGGCATGCGACTTTCGCTACCCTTTTGACCCAGTTTCCAAATTAAAGATCACTAGTACCAACGAGCATTGTCTGCACCGGGCATCGAGCATCAGGTGGCAAAGTACGTACGCGAGCCAGTGGCAATGGAACGGGAATGATCTCACGTACTTGCAGTGCCGCGCTTATCATGACCACGACAAAGTTTGATCTTTGGTAGGATGCCGCTCTCTTATAAAAATGCCCTATGTGGTACTTATTCCTTCTCGCTGTTCCTGTAGTACTTGACAACCTTTCTTGCCCCACGTCCATCAAGACGATGTCTTCTACGCTCCAATCTACGTTGATAACCGCCCAGCGAAACAACTACGCCAATGGTATGCTTATTCCCACCGGTGGAGGATTGATATCACAACCTTATCATAGCCGCAATCCTTACTGCCCTCGTATATGACCACGGTGAGCAACATGTCTGCTCCAATTAACATCAAGTACCGAATGCTTCATTATCAGCCCTTACATTTCCAAAAGAGGTACAATGCCAGTCATCATTATGCGGCTCTCACTGATCATCCATGTAGGTAGAATATATCTGGGTCAGCGGTTCATCACTTGTAAAGGCATCCGGACAGTTTCTGATAGGACCATAGTGCAAGCCATGGACCTGCGTGTCATTTTTGTTCATTCTCGTATGTATTAAGCTCCTCGGTGAAGTTGTCGCGATCTCCAGTAAACTAAGCAGTGTCATAGGTTCGCTATGTCGGGATTTACGGTTGCGTGTGAGTTTTATGGTTGTCATGTGACACATACCAAACGTTAATTCTGAATGGGTGATCACCAGACTGCCAAATATCAGTATGTCTGGATTCTAGGTGGATACTAATTGAATCTGACCATTGCATGAAGTGTTAAGTAGTTTCCTACCTGGCGCTGCTAGTGGAAAGGTATCTCTTTCCCTATATGACAGACTGATGGATGTACTGAGGTTTTTTCTCGTAGATGTACGTGCTCATTAACCAATGCTGGCCTAGAGCTCACGAAATATATTGAACAGCTGTGAGCACTCATGTCGAAGCACTCTCCTGCTCGTTTTGTTCACGAGTCCAAGGTGTAATATTGCATATCGTCATGAGATGGGCATTCGTGTCCTTTCTCGGTGCAACTGATTGTGAGTTACTGTGTCGTACGTCGTGTTGTTTAAGAGATCTGACAGGATTGCAGTCATGATGATACTTCGTGTATGGGCATTGTATAATCGATCGAGACCAATTTTGGGTACACTCCTTACGTTCTTTTCAATGGAGATCATTTCCACCATCATCTTTGCTGTCCTTTGCAGCATTCCAAAGAATCAAACAGGTATGTAATTGGTCACCACTAGCTAAATAAACGGCACTAACTAGCCGTCCACTGGTACTCCATTTGCGGGGTGTCATGCAGGGGTCACCGTGCGGCTGCTTAACTCTTCAGTCTGCTTGGTGTACCTTAATTTCTCATACATCTGGCGGGAGGTGCTTCTTTTTTTACAAATGACACATGGTGCATTGATGTGCATCCTCGTGGTCATCCAATTCATGAGACGGTCGCTTCAGATGTACCGTGCGACTAAGCAATGGAGACCGAACCGATATCTCAGCTTGCTCGTCAAGCAAGGAATTCTCTACTTTTTCGCGTAAGTCCATGACACCTCTTTATCCTCCGAGTTTGGTGCTACTAACAGCAACTTTTTCATCGCAGCTTCTTTCTTTCTGAATTAATCACCGTACTATCTTACTTTGGAGTGGTCTCTGCGGTGGGTGCATGGCAGATGACGCTGATGTTCATCTTGCAGTATGTGCCCATGTTTGCGGTGGCATCGCGGTTCATCCTGAGCATTCGAGAGTTGTATGCCCAGGATGTCCGGGGTACACATGTGAACGGGATTGACACTGGGTTCGGCCTGTCAACCGGTCGCGGCACTGTTAGGACGGTGCTCGCGTTCGCTGACATCGAGCAGGATGAGAGCGTCGTAGGGGTAATACCTAAGAATGTGGGGCGACTCCGTTAGACTGGGAGTAGGTAGACATATCTGCGTGCGGTACTGCCATCGGTTATCGCGCGAGTGTATAGCAGAACGGAATTGTTTTATTCTTATGGGGCCATAGAATAGTAATGAGCCTAGGACAGGTGATCCGATAGACTAGTTCCCTCGGGACGATTGTAAGTGATGGGGTATCTCATCAGCAAGGTCAAAGAGTAGGCGTTCTACCAACATGCTCCCCAACTTGTAAGAACAAGGTGGCGAGCAGGACCGATGCTCGGAGTCTGTATGGCTGCGGTGATCTACCAAATATTCCATGCGACGCGCTGGTGGGACCTTGACAATACACTCACGCATAGTTCTGGACGTCCTAGGACCCCGTGTACAACCTGCGGCCGGACGCGTGATTCTCTGGATGCTGCGTTAGGGCTGTTCCCAAGTTGGACAGCAACCCAGCATGCCGATGTGGCTCGGGGAAACAAGGATTCGACCCCGCACATCAGTGGTGTGAAGTGGAGAGAATGGTTGCGATCAGTTTCCGATAGTAACACGTCGTGCGGGGGGGTTGCATTCCGCTCTTGAAGTGGGCTGTTCACGCCGGGATGGTGGCCTAGAGGTTTCGCTGGGATATAGTACGGGTAGACGGCTTTACCCCTGGTTGTGCACATCGATGCACCAAGCTGGTCTGTGGCAGACTGCCACACGTGTCGTTGAACGAGAGTCCCAGTGTACCTGCCATTCGGCATCCAAATTTCGGAGAAGACTGATCCTGGCGGAAGAGTAGTATTTCTGTTGTGGCTGAAAAGTAAGAAGCGGTATAGTACGAGACGCTAGCAGGGAATCCGTTTAATGCATAGACCTCACCAAGCGTCATGACATGCTCTCGATTGAACTACCTCCGAGTCTGCCATCCGGAAAGATCGACATAATCGAGCGACTCTCGATCGATTGACCCCGGCTCCTTGTACTGAGCGCTTCCACGGTAACCAGCTCCAGCTGACTCGACCGTCGATGTGTGTGTGCTTGATAGCGATGCGAAGGACAACATTGGATCACGCACCACCTTCTGCACAAATGAAAGAAGAGCTGTTCATCGCAACACGTCCATCAAGCTGCCATTCAGTCACTGCATATCATCAAGAGTTGGACAGACTTTACATACTCGTGAGACTGTTCCAGGTACAAGTCTTCCGATTTCGTGATTGATCGAATTGCCTACTCTTGAACGCTAGTCCCCACCGGTGACCATGCTTACTTCCGCCCCGCAGTTACATTGACTCGGAGACACTGCCTATTAATACCGCGGTTCACGTCGTTTTACTCCTGTTATGAAGTGTTACCGTCAGCCCATCAGCGAAATCGGTAGTTGATGGTTACACCCGTCGGTCGAGACTACGACCCAATTCACCGATTGGTCACCCCTTCGAAAGGCAGGGTAGAGATTTTTCAAAGGTGCTATTGGCACATTCCCCACGACCGGATCTGCCCAGTAACCTTGATATATGCTATAAAAATATGTGGTCTAGGGGACGTAGGTGAATCGTATGTGCATGAAATACCAAAAGAACGAAATACTGTCAATGACCTGCAGAGTTGCCATCCTCGTCGACACCTAATTCCATCAAGACACAGCAGCCGCACAGACTACAGTGCCTCGTTATCCTCTGTGCGACTGTTATCACTGCAGAGTCGCAGAATCCACAAGCAAGCAAGAAGGGGTGAAGCTTTGAAGCACGATGGCGTGATGCCACGTAGTAATGACTGAGTGTCGTCGTCGTCGTCTCTCGCGCCACATTCTCACCAGAAATCTACCCCTTCGGTCACCAAACACACTCGCCCGCATTGCACAAGGCCGTTCTCCTAGCTCCCAACGCAATCCCAATGCGAACAATTGCGTCGTCGTTCCGTCACGCCTAGTTGGCGAGTTACGTTCCTAGCGACCGACTCCAACAGTGTCAGAAGGATGAAGAGAGCAAACCGTTCGTAACAGTTCGTGATGAAGAGAAAGCGGGTGAGCAGGACTACAGTCTCAAGGGTGGGGCAGGAAGAGACTATGTATTCCCCCCAGTGATCAACGCGTATCTGCGTAAGTACTAACCAACTAAACTTCTGTTTGTCAAGGCATCTGGTTTCTTATGAGGTCACACTGCAAACCTTCGGATTCGGTGTCGTTTATGTTCATTCTTGTGTGTGTGCTGAGGGCTTGGGTCCGCATGACCTGCCCCAGCAAGCTAATTACTGTGAGACGTTTGCCATTTGGTCTTTACGACTTCATTTAAGTATGTGTCAAGTGATCATATACCGGATGTTGACCTTCAAGTCTTTACCAGAATCCTAAATACCTGTATGTCGGCATTCAAGTACGATATGGATCGAATTATGGCGCTGTCTTAAGTGACAGGTAACTTCCTATCAGTGCAGGTGGTTTTTTTCCGCGGATTTGACGGACCAACGAGCGTATTGAAATATTTTGCTCATTCGTAGATGTACGTGTTCGCTTTAATATATGATCGGATGTTGAAACAATTGCATCTGAAGTCGCTAGGAGCTTCGCGTCAGCGAGGGCCGTGACGATCGCGTATGGTTACCAAGTCGCGAGATGGAAAGCACCATGTGCGCCGAACTCGAAAAGAAGTGAGCCCATTCGGTCACGCGTAGGGACGCTAGCTCTTGTGCCAATTACAATGCCAGTGGACAAAGATGAACAATGTGCGGACGATATACGAAAACTAACCGTCCACCGATTTTCAGGCGCTATAAATATTGTGAATAAAGGTGCGGTATTTAATTATTCACCATATTTACAGATGGTAGTAACGCCCTACCCAACTTCATCTTCGCCATGACTACCGTGTTTCATTACTGAGCCGCGCAGTGGACAAGCGTGCCTGGTCCCTCATTTTGGTGTTCGAATGTCGGACCAGTTCACTGATGTTGTCACCTGGAATCGTGTGGATATGATATTATAGCGTTCACCAGACGGGTCACGTCGGGCTCTCTTCTGTGGGTTCTGTTAGGTTCTGTCGTGCTCGGTGAACCGCGAAGTTACTTGAAGAATGAGGAACGCGTGGAGCTTAAATGGTTACATAGTTCGTGGTGCATGAAGTATCCTCACTGTGCCTATACGATCTTAAAGAAGGTGCCTTAGTAACAGCCCGTCCTTTTCAGGGACCTGCTCCGACCTCACATGGTACATCACGTCATGCAAGTCGGTCGAACGGCCGAAGTTATCACTGGGATGGTATCGACGTGTACAGTTTCATGATTGCAGGTACCCTCTTTTCCTCGACTCTCTTCCTATATGACTTCAACCCAGAAAATGGCATCCCCAACTTCTGTTGAAACCTTCCATCGACATCATGCGTACCACATTTACGCTCACATTGTGTCTCAGCGCGTTCGGCGCTGTGGCTCGTAAAGGTATGGACTCCATTTTGATAGGCTTCCTATCTAATGGAGCTGACAATACAAACAGATCATGTTGGTGTGCGTGTCATGCCTCGTGGGCAGACTCCAACCCCCACCAATACCGCTTTTTCAACATCTCCAACTAGGCGCAACCTTGCAGAGCCACAGATCACTGGCAGCCCATCCAATTCTCGGAAGACTGGCACAGACCCAACCGATTCCCAACGGACTGGCACAAACCCAACCGATTCCCAGCGGACTGGCACAAACCCAACCGATTCCCAGCGGACTGGCACAAACCCAACCGATTCCCAGCGGACTGGCACAATCTCATACAGTAATTCCCAGACGTACGGCCCCCCCCCTCATTCTCATCATTAGGACCGTTCGCCCACTTGCTAGCGTGGTTGGCGCTCTTTGTTGAACACGTCCACTTTTTGCGGTTTATGTAACTACGTTTTCTTTTGCGATCTGCGGTGTAGACTTCTGGCGCTGAGATTAGTACTTTCCGAAAACCCAACCACCTATGACTGCAATGCTATACCCTTGGTGCAATACATGGTACATTCGCCAACACCCTCCCGAAAATAAGCGGAAAGAGAAACAAGTGGGTTACGGGTTTGACCAACGGTGGTAATGCATTTGAAGAGAGGATTCCAAGTTGGGGGACAAACAGGATTGGCATGGTGTATGAGCAGATGGGTCTCACAAGGTGACTAGTCACATCAATGAGATCATGGCCTCGGCAATAGGTTCATGTATTGTCCAATCACGGAGGAGCAATGTGTACACACTACTGGGACGGTCTCAGTACCCCAAGACACTGCTAGCTTTGTACCGGCAACCATGTATCCATCCGGCTGTCAACCCAATTCTTACTGCATGGCAGAACTCGTGAGCAGCTTGTTATCTTCAGTGACCCTGTCTAGCTCATTGATCCGGAAGTATTAGGTCTGACCTAGTGCGAGTTTCTGGACATTGAGTGTCACTGGCACATGGCGAACTCGACACATGTGGCAATGCACTGGGACTAATTCCGTCATACTGGCAGATGACACTGATGTTCAATATCATGTGCCTATGTTTGCGGTAGCATCTCGATTCATCCTGAGCATTCGGGAGTTGTACACTCGGAGTACCATGGGAACGGATCGACACTGGATTCGGCCTGTCAACCAGTTGCAGTGCTGTTGGGACGACAATCGTATTTGCTGACATCGAGCAGGATGAGAGCATCGTAGAGGTATTACCTAAGAATATAGGACAACTTGTTTAGACCGGGAGTCATCAGCAAGTGGTACTGTTGCTCTATGCGTTGCGTGCTACGTGGTTGAAATAGTAACCGTGTAGGATCGGTGAACGATCATAGGAGGGAGTGTGGATAAGGTAAGTACATGTATAGATGAGGAAATGTGGGCGAAAAGCCAGAGGCTTTTCCGGCCCGAAGCTGCACCCGGATTGAGCGAGCTGTGTCCCTTGAAGATGGAGCGACGTGTCAAGTGAGTGAAACCCGGGTGTTAGGAGCTCTAGGTCGACTCACGATCTCAGCGAATTGGCAGGAGAATGTACTTTTGAAGATTAGATATTAGGATCGAGTCATGTTGAAGGAAAGGAGCGAGAACAAGTGTGTGTTGGCGCAGGTAAGCAGTAAAGGCGTCACTGGACCATCTACCCGTGTTCTTGACAACGTCGAAAGGGACGCCTTTGAGAAGGTAATAGAGAGTTCCTCCAATGCGTAAACTGTGACCCTTGAGGTCTGGCATTTCTGGGTGAAGTTTTTTGATGTCGTCAATCCGTTTAGTGATTTCTTTCTTTGATAATGGTCGGATACCTTTCGAAGGGTGCTTCCAAGAGAATAAGTGGTGATTGGGGCTGGGCTGGTTGATTGTGAAATGAGAATCGATGGCAGATTTCGGGTCGATAGAAACAAGGCCTGGGAGAGGAGCACAGTGAGTTTCCTCGCCCAGTTGGGAAACTTTGGTGCGTGGGATGCGAAATTTCATGACCGGAAGGTTTTGGTGGTTTGAAACGAAGGAGTAATGAGCGCGCGCGATGTGTACGGCGGGATCGAATTTGGAAATGGATGTGACCGAGAATTCACCTAGTCTCACGATGCAGAAAAAGGAACACGAAATGCAAGCAAAGATGGCCGCATCATGCGGGTCAGAGGAATTTAGAGACTGTTTGAACTTCTCGAGTGTTTCTATGGTGAAAGGAGCATGCTTAGGACGTTTGGAAGAAGGTGGAGTTAATCTATTGGCTCCTTCTAACAGGGCTTTGTATTCTACGTCGTTGATGTTCCAATCCATTCCATGAAGTACGTGCCAAGCGCGAATTGCAGCTGCGTAGTTGGCAATGGCTGAACCTGAATGTCCTCTGGCACAGTTGGCAAGGAAAGCAGCGAGCAGATTTAGCAAAATGGGTGTGCGAAGATTGTTGGGGATGTTGTTGACGTCGCAGTAGATATGGTAAATGAGAAGTCCTGTACCATAGACTTCTTTGGTGGACTCTGCCCATGAGGCCCCAATGACTGTGATGATGTGATTGATGTCATCATCTGAGAGGGAGGGGGAACTGTGATCACTTCTCGTAGTTCGGGGGAAAGATGGTGAGGGAAGCCAGAGAAGTAAGCATTGTCGAGCAAGGCAGTGTGGGCGAAGTGGAGATGGAGCTGGTACGAGGTTGTGTTTGTATGGTCTAGGCTGTGCTTTGGGATGTGGTTTGGAAGGATTGATTGGGAATGGATTGGAAAAGCACAGTGCTTGAGGTTCAGTTGTAGCAGAGGGCGAAATGGATTGCTTCATCGTCATCTCTCCTTTGGAGGGTGGTTGCATGAAGGGAGGTGGTGCACTGCTGTTGGCAATCAATGAACTTAGGTGCGGGAGATGGTATGGGGTTGTGACTAGTGCAATGGGCTTCCCTTGGATGTGTTGGGGCAGAGAATTCAATGATGAGATTGGCAAGTCTAGTAACCAAGGGACCTTCGAGGGTGATACTCACAAAGAGACCAACGACCTCAAAGGGGGATCAAGGACTAAGGATGCGACAGACAGTCACAGACTAAGGGGACTAGAGGACAGACCAAAGTCTGGATTAAGGGGACTAAGGGAGAAGTGAGAGCTTCGACTGAAGGACTAGAAGCAAGCAAGAGCTTGGTTATGAGAGCTACATGTATTGCACAGATCAAGTATGAAGACTATGATACAGGGCAGCGAGGTTTATATATAGCCAAGTAGCTACCAAACCGGGAACAATGGAAGACAGGGAAACTAGACTGTTATGAGAGAAATGGTCAGGAGGGGCACTGTCCATGTGGAAGTGAAATATATATCAAGAGGTGACCATGTGGTCAGGAACGGTTACCATGTGGTGGCAGTAGAGAAGAATGGAAATAGAACACCGCTATGGGAAAGGAGGAGACTGACCATGTGGTCAGGAATGTTACCTTGTGACGGCTGGAGTGAAGAGCAGAAGTGAGCGTCACTAGGGAAGATCAAGAAAGACAACGGTGAATGGAGAATGGAGGAAGAGAAGAATGGAGCAATATATGTCATATTGGAATAGTCCTGGAAGGACTTCTATGTCGCAAGGGATAAGGAGTAGTGTGAGATTGGGAAAAAGGGAGAAAATTGTAACAGGAAGGAGGAGTTCTGGGTCACCATAAATACCACAGGAAGGTTTGTCTGCTGGATTGTCGCTGCTCATGACATAGTGAGTAATGACGCTGTTGATAGGAAAGGTGTCGTTTGCAAGATGGGTGTGAATTTGTTTGAAGACATCGTTGACTTCTCTGTTGTGATGTCTGCTGACTTTCCAACTGTTGATGATGCTGGTATTGTCTCCATGCACAATAACATGTTTTGGAGGGCAGGTGAGGTTAGTGATGGCCACTGTTACAATTTCTTTCTTGTACTATGATAGTTGCTGGTTCGATCCTCATCTAGGACGATATTCCTTTTCTTCTGCAATGACTCACCCTGTTCCATAGTATTCCATACCATTCCACTTGCTTTGTCATCACTTCCTTCCATCCGATTCCTTCACATTCCATTGTATTCTATTGTCATCACTTTTACTAATGCTTCATCATTCGCTAACTCATGCTTGGTCATGATTTGTCATATCACTTTGTCATGGAGTATTCCTTCAGATTCCATGATGTTCTTTAGCTAAGGTATATAAGCCTCACCTCTCGCCTGTATATACCTTAGACTTGTTCTTCTTGCAATATCATCACCACTTCCTTGAATGCTAGCTGCGGTTAGCACCCTTGTTACGAGTCTCCGTCCTACTCCTGAGTGGACACTCCTTGCTCACCTCTGTCGAAGGATTACCACGACATGTTAATGAACCCTTGACCTTGTTCACAAGACTACTTCTGTTCCTACCTGGGCCAGTCGTAACAGCCACAATGAGGAATTTGAAGCTGATAGCTTTGGCCCATGCAATGTCGCATTTTCCTCAGTTGGTTTGCCAGTCAGGGAGGAGTCTCCAGGCATGCCAGTGGCATCCAATGACAATGCCAATGCTGATGCGAGAGCTAGCATCAGAGAAAGCTAAAATGTCTGTATATGTTGGCAGGGGATGATAGAGTGAGAGACTTTTCCAGAAGCTATGGTTAAGAACCACCAGTCAAGGTTGGGGGCGATGGTCTTTTCTGGGCGATGGGGCATAAAAGGTTTTTTTTTGCACACTGCTAGCATGCGTTTGAGGCCTGTCAGATATGCTCTACCCACAGGAATGATTGAGGCTGTGTGCAGGAGTTTGCTGTATAGTTTCTTGATGTCTTTGAGGCAATCTGTGGCCCTTGATTTTCACTCCCGCAAGGCATTTATATTTTAATGCCTTATCTGGACTTAGTGAGACTGTGTGATCACAGAGATTCCAAAGAAAACCTATGTAAATGGTGGAATCATTGAATGGCTGGTCTTTTGACATCTCCCACGGGATGCCAAGTTGCTTGGAGACACAGTCTATGTCCTTAATGGAGTACGTGAATAGGTGATTGTGCAAGGATCTGTGGGAAGCATGTGCGAGATCATGTATGGGGTGGGTATAGGGTTCGTTGAATTCCTGGTATGACCCATCGTCAAGGATGTGACCTCTGAATGATAGATGGCTGCCTTGCTGGATTTTTCTGTGTAGATTAATTTCCTTGGCCCATGACTCCCTTTGTTCATTGTATTGGTTAATGTACTGGCATGGAATGTGAAGGAAAATATGATCATCTACCCATTTATCCATAGGGCTGATACCATGGAAATGGAAAATGGAGACACCCACGTCAGCTAAGTGGCCATAACACCCTGCTGAGGGTGTTGCTCCAAAGGCAGTGTGTGTGTCGATGCAACCATGTGATTGGGATGTACAGACGACTGAAGCTGGCCACTGCAAGTGGTGTAAGGGAATTGTGCTGTAGGCTTCTGCAACATCATGAGTTGCCACTTCCAAGCCTGGTAGGAGGTGTGCAATTAGTGAAAAAATGATGGGGAAGGTGCCCCATGATGCAGGGAAGTCTACAGAATTAATTTGTGAGTTGATTGATGGAGAAGGATTGGATAGTGAAGGTGATAAGGGAAATGAAAAGTTTTGTACTAGTTGAAATTTGCCCAGTTTACCCAGTTTGGGGACGATGAAAAGGGGAGATGATTGGTATTGTCCGAGTATGCGTTCTATTAGTGATAGGGGATAAGGTCCCATGTATCTACCTTTATCTACTTCTTTGCGTATTATATCATATAGTTGGTCGTGAAAGGTATCTGCAGATGGTGAGTTACAAGGGGACTGAGTATATGTGATGGTGGGGAAGTGGATCGAGAATCTGTGCTTTAGTCCATGAGGTATATTACTATAGTCATGGATGACTCCAGCCTTGCACAGGAAATGATCCCATGCATCTGGTTTATATGGAGTTTGTTACAATTCACCCCCAGGGCTTCCATCTATGGCAACCAGAACCAGACATACAGGACAACACATATAAACTCTACGAGGAACAATGGAGGAGTGACGACATCATGGACCTACTGGAAGCAGAAGCAGCAGGGTTACACAAGGAAGACGACAGGCTGTTGGATTACTTTCCCACGGGCTACGATAACCCCACCAACCATCCAGACTCCCTACTGCCTGATCCAGATCTATGGATCGATCCCACGACTTATGCATTCGGACGGCCTGGGAGTCGTACCTTGGCATAGACGCTTTGGGAACGCCACCATTTCATCTGCTGAGTTTCATTTCCATTTCATATTCTCTTTATGGCACTCCCTATTACTATTTATATTCTTGATTGATCAGCTCCCATGATCACTTTGCTTGTCAGTAGCTAGACCACTTTGCTTGGTGCTTGATCAGTGCTATGCTAGACAAGCATAGACATTCTTCCACTAAACCAATGAATGGTCCCTGATGCTAATGGTTAATGGCCAGGTTAGGATTGGATCCCCTGGAGCTTTGCCATTGGCTAGACTACTTCGTGCTCTGTGGGTATGAACTTCCTTGATGTCGATTGTGTGTTAGCCCATTGCAGTTACCCTGCCCCCCCTACCCTTTTGGGTTTATGATGAATGACTCCACTTGTGTATGCATGCCTTCCAAAAGCATTGAATGGTGTGAGTTTTCTCATAGTTAGTGATGTGCTCTTTGGAGGCAACAACCAATGAATGGTTGACTCGCTGGTAGTGAGACCACTTTGCTTGTCCTTCCCAATAGCATATCAATAGACTTGTCTGTTCATTCAGGCTGAAAGCAGAATGGCATGGACAAAATGAGTGACTGATGAAA
>JBBPTR010000070.1:0-13856 GCA_038094255.1 Porphyrellus aff. niger
GCCCTCCAGCAAGTTCTGTCCTTGAACCTTGTTCAGCAAGTCTACTTCTGTCCCTACCCGGGCCAGTCATAACACTGAGTATACTTCTACAGTTGGATGATGAGAGGGACAAGATTTGTATTTAGCCTGTATCTACAGTGGCTAGCAATAGCAAATCCATGGGTATGATTCTGCCAACCCATGGTCAGACCAATACCCACTATATTGGTGTGGGTATTGCAGTAGCACCAGCAGGGTGGGAAGGCAGACTAATACATCATGGATTTGCATAGCTGCTGTGTACTGCAATCACAAACAGATTTACATACTGGGTTAGTAAGAGGACAAGAAATGGAATGAGGCAAGAATGCTATGTATGTAGACATACATATGGAATAGCAAAGAATGTGTGCAACTAGAGTAACATACAAAAGGTACATATGGAGATGCCCATTTGCTATGTCAGAGCATACCCATCTATTGAATAGTGATGCCTACAACTACCTAGCCTCACACAGTCAATCCTCACTGGGTGCCAACTCTCCAACTGTGGCAACTATGTATGCACCAACAACCCAATTGCATCCATGCACAAGTCCACAGTAACTTGAATTAAGACAAAAGAACATGACAAATAATATCTAGTGTCTCATACTCGAGCCTTCAAATACAAAAGATACCTTGCAAGTAAGGCAATCATGTAGCAAGACCAAGCTCTACTAATGGTATACACCTTAGCAGCAACAATCTATGATACCCATGTAAGCAAAACAAGAGGCTGACATTCACCATCGGTCTCTTCCACCACCATTACCATAGTTATCAAACCCCCCTCCATGGCGCGAACCCCCTCCACCTCGTCCTCGGCCACCACCATAACGGCCTAAATGAATACGGGGTCGATATAATAACTAATTCAATGAGATGTCACATACTGCGACCGCCACCAGTGCTGTACATCGCCATCTCCTCTAATTGAGGGGGAACAATGGCCTTGGCTTCTCGCAGGATGCTGATCAGTTCCCGAGCAGACTTCGAGTTATCCGTGGTGAAATATGTGTAGGACGTGCCCTTCATACCCGCACGCTGACAATGTATTAGTGAAGGAAAAAACAGATACAAGACGTAGCCTACCCCTGTTCGACCTATACGATGGATATAATCTTCGCAATTATTCGGGAAATCATAGTTCTGACGGACAAGTCAGGGCAACAATGAAGGAAACATGAAACAACTTACGATGACATAACCAACATCCTTAACGTCTTAGTGGAGACCCGAAGACCAAATCAACGGAGAGCAACGACAGCGGCGATGACGAAAGCCAATAAAATGGACATGAAGCACATACAACATCAATAAATAAACAACAAAAGGATTCAAGCGCTTCTGTGCACAGGACACAGCAACAGACAGCACTACAAGCTGACTCCACAGGGTAAGAACATCGCGGCCAGGAAAACAGGGACTGGAAACTTTGAAGCAGCAGCCGATGAGGAATGTCACCGATATCTAGTGCCCAAAACCTGCCATGTGTTTGTTCACGTGCTGGGGCAAGCCCACTCGAAACCAACATGATGGAGGTTGTTCTGCCAACAGAGCGGACAATAGACGACTGGGAAACCTCTGGAAGACAGCCTTGGAGCCAGGATCCCGTTTCAAGGCCTTCTATCCTGTGGGTGGTAGTCGCGAGCAGCAGGTCGGAAGGGATAAACCTCCGTTAGCAATTTACCCATGCTCTCGAAGAGAGAAGCACTCGAAATCACTGCCAAACCTTGCAGATTGCTCGCGTTCACACACGCGTAGTCCCGCTCGGAGCGCTTGAGAAAAACAAGACATACCTAAACCACGCGAAGCAACATCGGTGGCGATCAAAATTGGGGAACGACCTGCTTTGAATTCTCCAAGGACCCAATCGCGCTCACGTCTAAAGAAATTTAGCTTTACCCTAACTCCACGACTCAACACGACTCACTGTTCCTTGTCTCCGTGTATTGCCAAAGCAGGCCAACCATCCTGCCTCAAATATTTCGTAATGTCGTCAGCAACCCTTTTGGTCCCCACGAAGATCAGAACCTTGGCATTTTCAGAGCTGATTTGATCCAGATGCTTGATCAGTTTCGCGCGCTTCTCGAAGTCGCTGCAAACCTCAACGATTTGCTGGATGTTATGGTTGGCGGTCAACTCCATAGAACCAATGTTAACCTGAATCATATCCCGCAAGAAGTCCTACACACAAATTATTCTGTCAGCAACACGCAGCACCTGTCAGGAAGTGAACACATACGTTTGCCAACTTTTGCACATCTTTTGGCCACGTCGCGCTGAACATCAGAGTTTGACGATCCGGGCGAATTTGAGAAACAATCTTCCTGATCTGAGGTTCGAAACCCATATCAAGCATGCGATCGGCTTCGTCCATCACCAGGTAAGTGACTCGCCGAAGATTCGTCTTCTGGGTTTCAAGCATGTCAATAAGACGACCAGGAGTCGCGATTACAATCTCAACGCCACGTTGTAAGTCACGAATCTGAGGTCCTTTGGGAGCACCTCCATAAATGGCAGTGTTGCGGATGCGTGAGCTCGACCTAGAGCATTGTTCATGCGTGAACGAAAGCATGAGTATTTGAGTATTACTGACCCAAACTTTGTGCATTCTTGTTGAATTTGCACCGCAAGTTCACGAGTAGGGGCCAACACAAGAGCGATGGGCCCATCACCAGCGGCCAACAAGGGTTGACTATATCTTTAAGTAAAAGGTTGTGAACCCGATAGTGATTACTCACGCATTGATATGGAGCATGGCTGGAAGCGCAAAGGAGATAGTCTTGCCACTTCCAGTCTGCGCAATAGCAACAACATCTCGACCACTCAATGCCATTGGCCACGCCTGGCACTGGATTGGTGTTGGCGCGGAAAAGCCCTGGGCACGAATAGAGGACATAATATACTCCGGAAAACCGGCTTCGTCGAAGGAGCGTACTGGCCGCGGAACCCCACGCCCTTGTACCTAGAAAGACGATTGAAAAAAAAAGAAAGACGATACTGGTAACACGTGTATCCTCACCTTAATGTCCTTGGTCCGCCTGAATTCTTCGACTTCTCGCTCGCTGAGAGCTGAGATCCGCTTGTCTTCCACGTAGAAATTCTTCTCAAAGCGCTCCAACTTTTGCGAGGACCAGTCGATGGAGCGTAAACCACCGCCTAGATTACCCATCCGGTCGTCGTATCCACCTCCCCAGTTGCCACCACCATGACTGCCGTACCCCCCTCCATAACCACCGCCATAACCACCACTGTAACCGTTGCTGTGACTCTGAGGCACAAAGATGGATAAATTGATTAGTGAAGAAATTTCGCAACGCACCATTGTACGGATAATTCTAGCAGGGCGACAAAGGCAACGAGGTGAAAAAACGAGTTCGAGACTGTAAAGTCGTGGTGCAAGTTATGTTTGACTGAGCCACCCAAAGAAAAATGGACAAATAAATTACATAATCGATGGTAAATGATTACATAATTACCAGCCTGCTTGCGGCCAGTCATTATCAAGCTGTAGATCTGCCAATCAGTCGCCAAATCCTGCTACTAGGTAATAGAAGCTGATTGTTTCCACAATGCGGTACGTAGCAATGTCCGGGTATAATGATTGCAAGTCGTACATGAGATGGTAACATTGGTACTACCTTGCCAGACATGTCAGATAACACAAGACACAGAAATGGAGTGACGTACAGACAAGATGGTATCATAATCTCACATAACCGTGCACGGTTTACGGAACCGGTTTGGTTTCTTGCATGAAGGATCGTCAGGGTACCGTGCAAGCATTTGCTTCACAAGGTCGTGAAACACATCGGAAATATGCCAGTTACGCTTGGCAGATGTCTCGTAGAAAGGAAGGCCCCAACGCGCAACCAACGACTGGATTGTGTTCCGCGAAACTTCCCGTTCAGCCACTAAATCTAACTTGGTACCGACGACAACGATGGGAACAGTCTACACGTCACTAAGGCTCAGTATCTCAATTACGGGATAGTGGAAGAATTCGTTACAGTGTCACCACTCTTTACACGATAGATCTGCTGACGGAGAGTGTCCACTTCTCGAAGGCTAGCTTCTTGAGTGAGACTTGGGACAGATCAGCAATGACACGGAACGGAAGACAAAGATGATACCTGAAAACCAAAACAAAACCCTGGCCGGACTAACGAATTATGAAATAGAAGCATGAGCAAGCGAACCCCGTTCCATAGAAGAGATTTATCTACCTTAATGTAAAGTTCTTTAAGTGCGGTGAATTGTTCAGCGCCTGCAGTGTCCAACACTTCGAGCTAAGGATTTGTGTAAAAACAAGATTCCAATGGTGGTCGGATCTAGTTGAAGCGAAACACACACGGGCTTACCGATGCCTTAACACCATCAACGTCAATTATGCGACTGTAAGCTTCTATCACGATTGTTAGTGGAAACATGTGATTAGTGGGCCACGGCAAAAGTCACCTTCTATCGTCGGGTCATAGTTCTCGAGAAAGACGTCTTGCACAAATCGCACTGTTAGCGCCGATTTCCCTACCCCACCAGCTAGTCCGAGGGTATGTTACAGTTGCTGCTATCGAAGTACAAAGCAACCGATGTACTCACCACCGAGGACGACAACGTTAAAATGTCTCATATCACGCGACACTAATCCAAATGGACAAGTATTGAATGGGAGAACACGATGAGGAAAGCAGCCCAGTGTGGGAAGTATGGACGAACAGGCAGTGTCATGCACAGAGGTGGGCGTGATTCCCAGTCCACACTAGGTAATAGCAAGGCAACTAAGCGTTTATAGTACAACATATTGACAACGACCTGAGACTGACCTAACCGCGAGGCAACCAACAGGCTGGAAGAGGTCGAAAAGGCGCGTTTGTGTTGGATTGGTAGATTGAGTGGCTTAAAGATCGAAAGTTCCAAACAAGCCTGGCCGAGTGGAGGCCGCTTGCTTCTAAGGCTCGTTATTATGTAATCCGTGGACCTGGTCAAATGCCCAAGTTTGGGCGAGCGCGTCTTAACTATGCCTCGCCCACGCGTCTTCTTTGACTTTTCAGTTGGTTCTGACCCCGCAGGAAGGTGCGGTGTGTCCACGACGAAATGCAAGCCACGGATCAGACTTACTCATATCGCTTCAGAGTTATCTTCGAGCTGTTTAACGATACAGCCCCCAAAACTGCAGAAAAGTAAGCCACTTCTTATGACTCGATCCGAAAGCGGACCA
This sequence comes from Porphyrellus aff. niger, assembly GCA_038094255.1. NCBI lineage: Eukaryota > Fungi > Basidiomycota > Agaricomycetes > Boletales > Boletaceae > Porphyrellus > Porphyrellus aff. niger. The sequence goes on from JBBPTR010000070.1 coordinate 5,243, forward strand.
ACTGAGGGATTTGCAGTTTCCGAGCACTATGCACCGGGGAGAAGGGGTTGTCCGTTGTCTCAGAGCGTCCACTGTATTACAAGAGCAGTATTATTCACCGGTCAATCGATAATTTCATGATTCAAGGAGGAGGTCCGTTCTGAGCTACGCATTATGTTACTCGCCACTTCTCGTTTTCATGGCAGATTTCACCAAGCACAATGGCACTGGAGGAGAATCAATTTATGGGGGTCACTTTCTGGACGAAGACCTTTCTAGACCTTTGGACTCCGAAGGGTGTGTCGTTCATCATTCATATAATGACCCCTAATTATTTTAGACTATTGTGCATGGCTAACCGGGGACCTGATACCAACGGTTCACAATTTTTCATTACTCTCACGGAGTGTCCACACTTGAACGGCAAGCTTTTTGATCCTAGTCCTTACCGCATCGTTGAAACATTGTCAGGCAAACATGTCGTCTTTGGGAAGGTTATCAGGGGTTATGAAGACGTGGTGAAAAGATTGGCACAAGTACCCGTGGATTCCAAGGATCGACCACAAACGCCGATCGTGATCTCCAGTTGTGGCGAACTTGAACTGAGAAAGCCAAAGGCTGCGGGGCAGACACAACGTATGTTGACCATATTTCCGTCGACGTCGGGACCCATTCAGATCCACGTAGGAGAAAGCACGAAAAGTCGCAAGCGCCACGACAGTCGCTCCCGATCTCGTAGTGCAGACCGCGAACGTCATCGCAAGAAGTCGAAGGCGCAGGTTTCCAAGTCGGAACCAGTGCAAGAGGACTCTCAGAAGCTCGAGGTGAATACTATTCTGCAAGAGACAGAGGAAGAATATGATGCGCGTCTGGAACGTGAGGAGCAAGAGCGGATAACAAAAGCTAAACGCAATGAGATGGAGCGCATCCAACGGATGTATGATTCAGACTCAACACAGGGAATCCGATTCAAAGGTATACTACTTAGACACCCTCCGATTTAAACACTTATCCCGTGATAGGTCGTGGTCGGATGAAATTCGTTGATCCGGAGCTACACCACCAACAGTAGCCGTTGGGCTACATGAACGTACGATATCAAATTCAAGCGCCCATACCTATCTACGTTAGGATTCATAATGTTGTGATATGATAGAGAAATAAAAAATGTCTAATCACACATCACGGGCTCCTGACTAGTAGCATCGTCCACTACAGGTGTAGTGCCCTCTTCGGTAGCCTTTTGATCCTGTGGCCTTGCGTAAGCAACCGCTTTTGCGCCTGCCGCATTCGCAAAACTAAACAGCGGCCTTACGGTAGAAGTTGCGAGCGAGACGGGAGGCGCTGTGGAAGTAGCAGTGGTGGGAGAACTCGGCGAGCCTTTGGACGGATGGGTAGGTCCTCGCTCAGTGGCTTGCCGAGAGCTTGTGCGCGACATCGAGTGTTGGGAAGTCCGATCCTTGGCAAGCTCCAAACGCGCGGTAATTTCACGTTCCCTCGACGAACTATCGACTGGCCTGCAACATGTCAAACGATGATTCTCAGTTCGTAGGGATGGACTGACTTTGCAGCACCAAACGGATTGGGTCTCGGCACATTAGAAGCTAGCTTGGGGGAGGATAAGGGAGATGGGCTGGTAGAGCCCGTGGGACCTGTGGAAGAACGAGGGAGTAATTCGAGCTTCTTACGACTTATTTGAGGAGTGGGAGGAGTGGAGCTGCTTGCTGCGCGCGAGTAAGTTAGCAGTGAGACGCGCCTATGAAGTATTGACGGGATACTCACGGGAAGTACCAGTTGGAGCTCTCCGTGTCCTCCAGTCGCCTTCATCAGGGGTATCGCGCACGGGAACCAACTCATGCTTGCTCCTAACGCTACCAAATTTGCCATGCGAAGACTCTTCATGTGCCAAAGGTTTGAATTTGCTGCCCATGGTCCAGTGCTCTTCTTTATCAGCGGCGCCGACTTGGCCCTCGGCAAAGGAGAAACCCGAACCCCTCCAACGAGCTGATGGTACTTCCGGCTCTGGCACTCGTGATACCGGTCGTGATGACCTCCAGTCACTGGCTCCGTCAGAAACACTTGGTGGTGGGGGAGGACGTTCTCCCGGCTGGCCCTCAAAGCGACGTCGCGAAGGGTCACGAGAGTCTGCAAAAGATGGAAGAGGGCCGTCCCTACGCCAATTTCCAGAAAATTTGGAATCCTCCTCCAAGATAGCACTACCGAACCCAGCCTTCTCCTTCGCTAGCGTGAAATTGAGTCGACCTTTAAGTACGAAAGGGATCGAGACTCACGAGGGTCAGCAACGCTCACTCGAATATTGCGCCCTGATAGAGACTGATGAAAGCGTTAACCAATGCCAGTATTCAAAGAACTTGTAGACCCACAGCTCCTGTCCTTGACAAAGCATCCTTCAAGGCATCTAATTCTGCAAATTCGACATAGCCAAAACCCTTGGGTTTGTCTTCGCGGTCTTTGATGATTTTAACGGACTTTGCCTACGCGCATGTTGGATATTGCAAGACTTCATGGAGTAAACGACAAACCTGATGAGGACTGAAGAAACTAGCCAATTCGCTCTCGGTGATATCGAAGGAAAGGTTTCCGATAAACGCGGTAAATGGCGGTTGAGACGGCAAAGGCACCTCGTCCCTCCCTGCAGGGAACGGACGATCAGCTAGGCAAAGGCGTGAATCGGGGTGATATGAAGAGATCCAAAAGGAAACATACGTCGAGACGATGGAAAGTCATCACGTCTGGTGAAGCGATCACCGGGGCGCGATAGCCTATCTTCGTCCGTCTTAATCGAGGCTGGATAGGGTATACGTGATGAGACAATGCAGTACATCACACATGGAGTCCTTACGGGCAGTAGGAAGGGCGTCCATTTCGTCGGCCCATGAGCCAAGAGCTGTTTGCGAGATCAACGAAGGAAGTAAGGGTAAGCGAAAATTTGTGCTCACTGCTATCGCCGAGAAACTCGCCGAGAGACATGACCTTGGAGGCCTTGGTTTTTTTGGGTGCTATACGAACTGAGTGGCATGGTCTTGGAGAGGTCGAGAGGCTCACCCATGATTGCGAAGAGAGGCTTTTTTCGTGGATGTCGTTAGTAGGTCGCGTTGGTTGTGGTCCACCGAAGACTAATGAAAAGCCACTGAAGGAAATTACGTCGCGGTGGGATATCTATGTTCCCACGCCCACACGTCGTCGCCTAGCATGATCCTCCTCGAGGTATGGCGGGATTCCACCACGCCGTTCAGCACAGGCTAACAGGAGATCAGTCTCACAATGTTATCATTCAAACGACGTTGGCAGACAAATTCGTCAAGTGAGCCCGTAATCTGCATGCTACCGCGGCCATCGTGCTCACAATGACTGGCAAGACCCTCGTCTCTCGATGTGCTCTTCGTAGACTTCGACGGAGTCAGATTCCACTTGTCGACGCCAGAAAAAAAGACGGTGATACAGCTCTCGATGAACATTCGCTGTTGGGACGAGCTGGTAGCATACGGTGCACTCGATGTGCTCAACCGGGAATACGGCAGCTTGATCAAGGCCCAAGTGGAACCCGATTACCACATCAGCCTTGATATCGACCTTGAACGATTGCCGGACGATGAAGGTGTGTGTGCTCAACGCTCGCTGTGAATCCCGACTAATGGACCGCAGCGGGTCGCGACACATTGATCAAATCAATCGCCCTCTTAAAACGGAATGCCCTTGCTGCTCCATTCGAATTGGCGTTCCATCAACAAAAGGAATCAGACGCTTCTGGAGGCGGTCTCGGAGACCTGATGCAGATCCATTATCGTGATGAGGAGGCTATCTACGTTCGGGCATCACCTGATCGAGTGACAGTGATATTTTCTACCGTCTTCCGCGAGGAGACGGATAGAATATTTGGCAAAGTGTTTTTGCAGGTAAGTTAGTTGGGCGAGATGCAAGAGCAAAGTTTTCGAGACGTGTCTGCTAGGAATTCGTTGACGCTCGACGTCAGCCCAGCATCCAGAATGCACCACAAGTACTCTACACGAATCGCGAGCCGCCCCTGGAGATCCGCGACGTGCCTGGTCTGCGCGATTCTGAAGACATTGGATACGTCACCTTTGTGCTCTTCCCCCGCCATTTTGCGAAGCCGGATGTATCATACAACACTATCTCGCACATACAGTTGTTTCGCGACTACCTCCACTATCACATCAAGTGCTGCAAGGCTTACATGCACTCACGTATGCGCCATCGTGTGGCAGAGTTTCAGAAGATCCTCAACCGTGCCAAGACGGAGGTGGCGGCTACCGAAAGGAAGACTGTTAGGTGAGTTCGTCCGGTGAAATAGAGTCGAGCCGTTCTGACGCGATTACAGTGGCAGAACGATGGTAGTTCGGTAGGTAGGACACGTAGTCTAGTAATAGTTAATGTAGTGGTATGCGCTTTCTCACGCCACGGTGGTAGTGATTTTTGCTACAGAATCGATGGACGTCGAACGCGCCACTGCGCCTGCGACTACGTCTACTGAAGAGGATGCGACCCCGGATTCAATCCGCATAACCAGACAAGGGAAGCTTCGTGTTTGGGTCAAGAAGGCGCTAGATTTCTTCGAAGTACGTCCCCCCGCTCACCTACGAGACGGACGAGCACCCAACAGTGGTACAGAGCCATCCATCCAGACCACTTGTTCTTTACGCACCGCCTGCAGACGTCTCGGCTTCCACCATTGCGCGTCTGATCTCCGTGGTCGAGATCATCAAGCGCGAGTACTTGAAGGGACGAGACGTATCTGCGGGCGATGCTTCCGGGCTGCACCAGTACAACCGACTCCTATTCGAGCAGCATGGCGAAATTCCGCCAGAAGGAGAAGATCGAAGGGACGCACTACTGCTCGCGCTTGATGGTCATTCGCAGTAAGTGTTGCGGTGTTGCCAATGGGGTGTTTTGATTCGAACAGGAATGCATAGCGTGAAACAGTCGTTCGCGCCACACATGCAGGTCACACTGTCGACCACGGCGATCGCGTGCAGCCACGAGAAACGCGAGACGTGAGTCGCACTGACACATGCAAAAGTTCTGAGACGTGCTGAGGGCGTGGATAGATACCAAACGCCGGCGGTCCGTCGCATGTCCAAGGCGGCAAGGGCGAGGATGCGAAAACGGCTGAGGAAGCAGGGCAAAAATGTGGGTGGAGAGTAGATTTCGTGCCAAAGTGTGCCTCGAAACGGCGAATGTATGACGTAAGATTAGCACAGATTTGTAGTGAAATTTTGCCAAAGGGGTGTTGTCGAACTACGGTAGTCTCGAACGAACTGGCCCTACTACCCATCGTTTTATCTCAGCGAGCCCGTCTCAGCAGTCTGGTCGTGTTTCCACGCTCAGAAGCCATATTGATTTGCTGCATTATCTTGCCTTATCGCGACTGTACCGATACTGCGTCCTGCAAGTCCCGCTTGGTCCAAGCCTGCCGGTGGATCTCCGACCTTTTCTATAACGGCTTACTTGGCTGCGCGTATGCCTCGCCGCATCTCTATCCGCACCGTCACGTCCTCTGCGACCCCGCAGGCCATTCCCCAACAACTAGAGACCCCTTACGACTCCAACGTCTACCAGCTCCGCCGCCATTGGAAATGGGCCGCCTTCTCTCAATTCTTCTTCACGTTCAATCCCCTCCTCGCCATGAGTGACGTCACGCTCGTCGTAAGTCTCTCTGTAGCTGTAATCCCTCGACGTTCTCACCACGTCTTCCTTTGTTCATAGGACGTCGAGAATGATCTCGTCCACTCCACCAACCGCGTCCTGTCCCGCATCATGCAGCGTTTGCTCGTAACTCTTACTCAGGATAGGAAGATAACGTGAGCATACTCTCGGTTCCGGTTGCTTCCCCTCGTTCAATGTTTGTGCTGTCCTCGTCCAGTCCTGATAGCTGGCAGAATACACTTCGACGCCAGTACCAGAGGAGGGACCCAGGAGCTAGCCCCATTGGCCTTGTGGCCCGTTCGAAACATTTCATTGTCGAGTCCTCTCGCGCGTCCACTGTGCCTCCTGGTACACTCTCTGAAGTACCCTCGGACGAACAGGAACGCCAGAATGAATCCTCGGAACAGGACCACTCTATTCCGTCCCCTTCCCCCATTAACGTACTTGGGATCGAAAGTTCAACAGAAGATGCAGAGCGCATGTTCCTCACAAAGGTCGAAGACGAGGATGCCTCTTCAGAAGTGTTAGAGTCGCCGGAGACACAAATAGATTGGTTAGATCTTTCTATGCTTGCGAAGCTCGAGTCTTTGCATACTTTGGCGGAATGGCAATTTCAGAATCCACTCCGAGTCCGTCAGCAGATGAAAACGGACGACGAACAAGCTACATGGGTATGTCGAAGCACGGGCATTTTCCGACCTTTTGGCCCTGACGAATATCCATACTTCTGTGAATATAGCGCATCGAACCCATCGGATATGATGCGAAGAGAAATGCGTACTGGCTGATTGGTAGCAATTAGATATGATCTTCAGTGGCGATCCCAACTAATACCATGAACAGGCGATCGACTTTGGATTCAACGAGAACCACCCAGACTCAACTTGAAGCGGAAACGGAAGCCAGGTCCCAGTTTGAGGAATAGTACCAAGAATAATGCGCAATCCCTGGCAGCGAAACGGCAGCGGATTGACTCCGACCCGGCGGCCGTTGGTCGATCGTCTGCCGTGCATTCCACTCGCAGCAAGGCGCAGTCCCAATCTTCCTCGAGTCCTAGAGAGGGCCGGGCCGCAAAAACACGCGCGAATCAAAAACTGGATGCACAAGCCAGAGATCTTGCCGAATTTCGACGCCAAATGACAAGCTCTCGCACGAGGACTGCATCAACGACCCCTCGCAAACCCACCGGGATAAGGGTCAGTGCGCGATTACGAGGCACCGTGGCTGAAGACGACGAGTGGCAAGAGGTTCCTGATGAATGGCTAACCGCGAACGATACCCGTAAAATCCCTGCTAAGGACCCACATTCTAATCCCTCACATTCTGGCGAGAAGAGGATAAAGACTGGCTTAGAGAGCGATGATAGCTCGATCAGTGAGCTCACCGAACTCACTGACGGCGAAGGTGACACAGGGGGGTTGGAAAGAGACTTCATCGACACGCCCGTGGCGGGTACGGAGGTACTGAATGCAACAGTAACGGAGAAGGACGAAGGTGAAGTCGAAGAACAGCAGGATGAGATGGCAAGTCTAGCAGCTGAGCTGCCTGTTGTAGTGCCTCTTCCTGACAACTTCATTGAATGGGAAACGGTCGGTATCCACAGTCGTATTGAGTCTATCATCCTCTGACCATTTTGAGTAGATATGTGTGACTGTCGAGGAATGGGAGAGTATTGGACAACAGTTCGAGAGAGCATCGCATTACGCAGAAAAGGCACTTCACAAAGTGTTGCAGAGTATCGTGCCTGTGGTTGTCGCTGAACTCAGGGTATGTTTTATTCGCTTCCAAACATGGTATATACCATTCTTTATCTCCTTCAAGGAAGTCGAGAAGAAACGACAGATGGTGGAAGCTGTCGTGCACCGCAAGCGTTCCTCCAGGATTGCCATGAAGGAGATTGAAAAGGAAGAACAACGTGCAGCGATGAGAAAGCGCCTCGAGGAGGACGAAAAAACGAGCCGAGCAAGAAGATTGGAAGCTCGTCAACAAAAGGAGCAGGTAGAAAGGGTGAGAAGGGAGAATGCACGTGAGCACCGTCGCAAGGAACGTGAGCTCCGGGAGCAGCAATCAACTGAGACGCGTGAGACGGCCTCAAGGTTCGTTCATGATTACGTTCACGTTTCATCTTTGATACTCTAACAACGGTGTGTAGACCAGGTGCTTCTGCGGATATCATCCAAGAGGAAACCAATCCCAAACTGTTGTCAGTTGGAGAAAGTAGCGCCGATGCAATCACCCCGAGCGTTCCCCCGGTCAATGGCACGGGTAATGGGTCTCGTAGTCCTGTGGAGAACTGGGAACTTGATTGCGAGGTTTGTGGCCGAAAAGGAATGAATCAAGTGGGTCGTCCTTCACTGCATTAAATTCGCTCCTGACACCGCACTTTCATAGGATGATGGCGTCCCCCTGCTGTGTTGTGAAATATGCGGAAAGTGGCAACATATTGTTTGCCATGACAAGCAAGACGCAATAGCTGGTCGTCCAAGACGTAACTGGGATGCTGAGGATTTTATGTGTCGACAGTGCCGTTCGGTGACTTTCAAGGGCTCGTCACCGAGTCACCCTACTAGCTTCCATCCGCTTGGAGTGAATGGGAAGAGAGCATTGACGTCCACTCGTCAGGCTTACGACAGTCCTCCGTCTGCTCATTCTAGAAACTATCCCAATAGTGGTTATTACCAAAACTCGCCGTCCAATACGAAATCTCCTGACATCCCGACGACCATTTCCTCCCCTTCGCCCCATTCCTACTCTTCACAAACCCGATCGGCAGCCGTCACGTTTGCACACTATCAGCCCCAGCAAGGCGGGTTTTCAACCTCTCGCCCAACGTACTCAGTCCAGGATGTTACTTCACCCCAGCATGCACGATATACTATTACACCCCATCCAGTCTCAGTCGCCGGGACAGTTTCATACCCGTCTACTTTCCACGTGAGCCATCCTTTAA